>JANFOE010002151.1:0-7500 GCA_025667525.1 Glebionis coronaria
TTTCATTAAAATTCGGATGACCTAAAAATCTATTCCTTAATTATATTATTTTATTATTAAAATTCGGCATATATCTCAATCGAAACAAAAACATATTCGACCATCAAAACCTTAAAACACAATACACGGTTAGTCACTGTTATGCTTATCATGCTTCAAAGCCCTAAAATATCAAGGATCATCATATCATTTATTCATGAGTTCGGTTTTACAGGTTATTATTTTTTCTAAAACCCTTATAAAATTGTACATATGTTAGTTTCTTTTTTTGCAGGTTTGTTCCTACAGCAAGTAGAGATAGAAGATTTAGCTAGGGCATATGCAGCAGTTACGGAAGCTGCTGCTGCAGCTGTTACAGAAGCTACTGCTTCAGCTGTTTGTGATTTAAAGATCTCTGGGTGTTTGGAGTCCTTTTGTTTAGGATTGATTGCAAAAGCCTAAAAAGTTCATTAATAGACTGAGGGGAAAGAATAGCCTCTTCTGCATTAGTGTTGATTACATTGGGTCCTTTGCTATAATTTGAAAGCTACTTACTGTAACTTCTCTTAATTCTTGCAATTCTTTGTTTATGGAGTTGTGTTCTAGAATATTGGAAATTATATCTTTACAAATAAACGTGTAGAGATAAGTTTAGGCTTTATATGTTTACAAATAAACGTGTAGGCTTCATAGGTTTAGGCTTGCATCATAAGATGGTAATTGTAGAGATAAGTCATCCATGCATTTGCTCTAAATAGAAAGTGGTGTTCTGTTTTTGAACATCTTATGGCTCGATTAAACCGACTCCATTGTTTATTGGCAATGTTTCACTGACAGTCTGGTGGTGTGACCTGTCTTTTCTTGTCTTATGATTACGTCATTAACAAAATTGTGTACTGTGAAGGTGAGGTTAGTTTTAGAGGATCCTAAAAATATAGTTTTATAACTATACACACAGCTGAGGTATCTATATAGTTGATCAAAGGTATGGCATGTTAAATTCTTTTTGGCTTATTATTCATAATTCCTAAACAAGATCAATTGGAATCAAGTAACATAATAATCTATTCCTTATGATATGCATGTTATTTTAGAAAATAATCTTAATCAATATCAATAATTTATACACCTCTCATATACGGCTCATGTTTTTTATTTGAAACCCTAATCACATCTTCTCGCAACCCAAATGTTGAGACAGTGAATCATAAGGTTATAGTTGATAAAAGGTATGACATCTTCCTGTACAGTTATTTGGCCCTCATATATTGATCATTGTGGCAGGTTTAGATTAATCCAATCAGTTAGTTTTGCATGGAACAATAGATAGAAAAGGTAATATTTTGCTTTCAAATAATCAATGTAAGTTTCTTTTTGAGTTTTCGATTAGCTGAGTCCTATTATAAACCCGCAAGAAATTAACATAATTCCCATTGTGTATTCTTTATTGCTAAAGTTGTTGTTTCTGATGTGGTCTGCATGCAGACTGAAACGACTCTACAGAATATTAGAACATTTGCTGAAAGCGGTCGGATACAGAACAATTGCACGTGCCCTGAGACTTTTAAAGGTATGTGAAATGTGTCGGTTGATTCTGATTGAAACTTACTGAGAGTTTGTCTAAACTTCTATGTTTTTTGTAGTCGTAATATTTTCCAGGAACAACATCAAACGTTACTTAAGATTGCGAGAAATTCATGGCATTCCCAATCTCTATTCTGATGTCTTTCAAGTGCAGCCTTAACTTGGTTCGCGAATTGTAAGACCACTACTTTCGGCTAATTTGGTAAACGTTGGTAATGGCAGTAGAATTGGGGTCACTTCCTCTATCAATTTTATATAAAAGATTGTGTTCATATTAAATACTTCAATTCAATATATCAAGTGAAGTAGAGAAAATGTATTGACATGTTAACCAGTTAGCACCAAAGACACTCCTATGCAGCTAAGGTATGATACTATACTCCATCCGACTCAAATAAGGAGTCCATCCACAGTTATGTTATCTTCCAACCAGATTGTAGCTTTGGACAACATACAAGAGACTAGAGCGATTGCAAGTTTGTAAGCTACGGAAATCTATGGCCTTGACACTGTAGCACAAACTATCTAGGTTTGATGTTAGTATTAAGCGTTTGACTATTATTCATCTATCTTTGTGTTCATAATTCGTAATGAAGCATTCAATAGCATAATACTTTTGTTACTTTCAGCAGGATGATTCAGATAATGTTCTACGCTTTCGAATACTGGCAAGGGAACCTATAATTACTCTAATTTACCAACCCCATAAGGTAGATATTGTTTCTCTGTATTCAACACTTTGACTATATGAATTATTTTTCAAGACAAGCATCGTCTTTAAATTAAAGCAAGGTCCTGGAGTTCTATTGAAATCATTGGCCGTTTTCGCATTCAGTTTAAACACAGCTACTGCTGTTGCAATACACATAGTTATTGATGATGTGGATGTTTATTGAAAAGACAGAAACACAGGTTGAGGCTCGCGGAACAAATGTCATAGAAAGTATTCAAGAAATAATCGTTGAAGGAGGTTAACAGGTGAGCTCATGTGTCCCAAGTATAAACCAACTTTACAAAATAAAATTCAAGTTGTACATAATTTCTTGTGTTTTCAGGTTAACCTGTCTCATTATTTTAGGTTGTGAAGTTTACAACTTAGGAAACGGTAAGCGCACATCTATTTTCGTGACTGGAACCATCTGAAAAGGCATCAGGTAACAATATGGTTTTTAATATGATAAGATTTCTAAACTGAAGGACAAACGAGTTTTGATCTAAAATCATATGGCGCTAAATATTCCAACAACAAGAGTGTAAATCCTATCGCATGTCTCACATCTAACATATAATCGTGTTTATTATACCGTTGTTACGTACCTTCTAGATAAGGTATGTCTTTAGAACAACTCCTCAACAATGATTATAGATGATCCTGCCATATCTGTGTTGCATAATACAAAGACAAGAGGTGTTTTATCCACTCTCGCTCTATGCTGCAATCTAATTCAGTACGCAATTTCAGTATGGAAAAGTCCGCTTCATCGACATGTATGTGTTTTTGCCTTTTTTTTGCAAGCATGCTGAAATATGGAATTTAACAAGTTTACTTATCACTTTATTGTTACTGTCTAATACTTATCAATCTTCTACAGCCCCTCTCCCATGTATATATATTGACCCACAAATGAAGTTGATGCTTTGCATCAAAATAAAGCTGCATTAGCAGATTTAAGTTGTTTTTACATTTTTTATTTTAAGTACAAGTGATAATAGATTAACTTTCGTATGACTTTGAGGTTAAGTGGATTGTGTTATAATCGGTTAATATCTGGTATGTATACATGACTGGTGAGTGTCTAGATCAGTCTGTTTATCCCAAACACCCCTTATAATAAGAACTGTATGAAGCTTACGCTTACCTCAAACACCCCCTACTGTTTTCTGCTTCTTTTCAGTAAGTTTCTCTTAGTTAGGGTTCATTCAGCTGTAGTTGTCAATAATTTGTTTCTGTTTCAGCTATTGTGTATTATTTGTCACAAGTCAATGATATTCGGAGCTCAGATTTGATGGTTTAGTGATTTGATCGAAGAGTGATGCGATATATAATGAATATTAATGTTTTACATAAACTGACCTTTCAGTATTATTATTATTGAGGTAAACTGACTTTTAGTATTATTATTAATTCTTGTAGTGTCAGCAGCACTCCTTGTCACCAAGTCGAATCAAATACGTGTGATGCAATCTTGTGCCACTTTTCACAATACGTGTAGGTTCAATGTTATGATGGCTTTGCATTGGAATCTAAAGGTATTCTCGAGAACCTCTCTTGTGCGCATGAAATCATCAACCATGCTCCTTTCTATTTGCAGTTGACCGTCTATAACTGATTGCTTGGGACAGAGCTGATTTATGATTAAAATGTGATTATAATATAATGTCAAATATAAACACATTACTTGAAAATTATTTCAACTGTTACATTATACGCCACAGGGGGTTAAGCGGTAATTGCAAAACCATTCGAGATGATTTATCGCATCAACTTAGTAGGAGCGGGCTTTACATTTTATGTTAAAAATAAATATATTGGAAGCCGAACCATCTCCCAAGATGTGTAACTTACGACTTTTGCTAAATAAATATAGTTAAATCTCTTTTGTATAAAAGTATTAAGGAGTTTTTAAGCATTTTGAAACATATGATCTTTATAACTATTTGGTTACCTTTTGTTACTATTGCAGACGAGTAAAAAGGCCACATTACTTGAAAATTATTTCAACTATTACATTATACGCCACATGGGGTTAAAATGGTAATTGCAAAACCATTCGATACGGTTCATCTTATCAACTTAGTAGGAGCCTACTTTGTATAAGATGCATACGTCATGTTACACACTTAAACAAGATGGGTGGTTTGGGTGACGGGTCAAGACATTATTTAAGATCTGTGA
This sequence comes from Glebionis coronaria, assembly GCA_025667525.1. Taxonomy (NCBI): domain Eukaryota; kingdom Viridiplantae; phylum Streptophyta; class Magnoliopsida; order Asterales; family Asteraceae; genus Glebionis; species Glebionis coronaria. Next base: position 4,460 of record JANFOE010002151.1, read on the forward strand.
AAATAGGATGGGTTTGGTTATGTCATGTTCACTTTAAGCATGCCAAACCTGATCTACACATACAAAAAGACATCCACAAAATGGGTTTGGCAATTTGTGTTGATTTAGGCCTGCTCTTAGTTTACTATCTTGGTCAACCGGAAAGAAAGCATGAAAGTTACTCATGTCGAGGTCTATCTGAGCTTCAGTGTTTTACCTTATACTTGATTCTTTCAGGACATGTTCTAACTCACATGGTGCTCTATGAAGATGGACATGGCTTTTGTGTTCCAAGAACATAGGTAGAAATGGAGTTTTAAAATATTTGATTACGGAATTTACCTGAGCTAAAACTAATGTGCACGCACACTATGGATACTTTTTTTAGGCTACTAATTTGACTGTTGCATTAGTTATATCAAGACAGTTTCATTCATGGATGTTTGGGTTAACTGTTTGACTGCTACAATGGTCAACCTATGTTCTGCATGCGGGTCGGTAGGTCAGTAACGACATTGAGCCAGGAAAGAACTAAGGTAGAAACATAATTTTACTCAATAGACGTTGACTTAACCATTACTTAGCTCACTTTCGTAAGAAACATAATTATTAATTAGTTCATTCCAGATCAAAAAAATATATTGATCATGCCACTCTTGCCAAAAAGTATATTGCAGTAGCTAAGATTTATTGCCATACACAAACTATTCCAAAATCCACTTCATCGATGTGGCGTGCTTTTTGTGACGTTGCAATTAGTATAGATGATTCAATGCCTCTGAATTGAAGGCGATCAACTGTTTGGATTGGACTGAGGTTAGTATAGTAGTATCTTTTAAAAGCATAAACACTATATGTTAACTGTTTTTTAGTTAAGTTATATTGGTTTAATCCTAAATCATTATTTTGATGTTTAATCTTGAAGATTTTTGGCAAGCCAAACATATTTCTATTTATTAGATCAGTCATTTTTTTATGACTCGGTGACGAAGAGTTATTGTCATCTAGGCAAACAATTTCAAGCAATCAGGTTTTGTATCGTTTGCCATTGCTATGATTTACTCTAGCCATTATTTCGTTCGATTATTATTTTTCATTCAACAGAAAGTCACACAGAAGGTTAGAATAACAACTTTTCATTATTCAAATAGTTCTGAAACCACATTTTTTTTATTAACACTCATGTCTAGGAATAACCATTAATTTTTTTTCTGATCTAACCTCAATGCCATCAACTAAAAATCACATGATGCCTATTCTTATTCCATATAAGATGGGCAACTCCAATATATCCCATAGGTAGTTTCTTTTCAATTTACATTCCTAAGTATATGTATGATACTTATGTTACTGAATATTATAAACTTATGAGTGTGTGTGTAAAATGGCAGGGTTGTGCATCCTCCATGGACAAGAATGAGAGCATATCGTAATGTTCTACAACCATATTTGATTTTGTATTATTCTCAAAGAACTACTCAAGGTGGTCTGCTTATTTACGAAGCATCTTGGGTTTCTAACCTTGCTCATAGGTAAGTGTCTAAAGACTAAGATTATGACGATAAAACTGTCAAAAGGTGTGTAAAGCTACAACTTTTATCTTGGCTGGCTTTCACCAACTCAGAGAAAACTGAAAAGGAACAGACAATAGGCATCTGTTTTGTCATTATTTCCAGGTTTCATGTTTCTTATAATACTTATAATTTTCTGATTGTATATTCTTCCATTGTTGCTGCTTTTGGGTTAATAAATGTTCAGCTTGCCGATAAAAAGATTTCAAAAGGTTTCAAGGAAAAGGTATGTGGTTTACTTTCAGTTTTTTATTCTACTTTACTATATGATAATGATATTACAGAAACCGCAACTTGAGGGTCCATCTTCAACATCATCTTCTGCTGGAAGATTTATCAAGAAATCTGTAACAATGGTGCCCGAATAAGACATTCTCAATACTAAAGATCAAACTGCTCAGAATTATTGGTTGTTGACAAACTTTCTCGCGCGATGAACTTTGGCACTTCACCATTTGAGAGGTACTCGCCACATACTGATGATGTTCCCCCAGCCTTTGTGTAACTGAAGAATGTACTCGGTGAAGGTTGATTCTGGAGCTCCAATGAACACACCCGACAGCTTAACTCTTTACACACTTGAATGAGAAATTTAGTGCAGCATTAGAACAGCAGCAGTCTTGGCGTTTATGGTCTGTTATAGGTGACTCCAGGTGAACATGGTTTTTTTTGCTCAACTGAAGGACGATCATCAGCTCAAGAAACATCCCACTGAGTTTTAAGTCGATAAAGAGCTGCAACCCTTCGATAAGGTTATATGAGAGATTTGAAGTACAGAGACATACTTCAGCTGAAGAGAATAGGCAAATTTAGGTGTGATGTTCCTTTCATCACACTTTCAACTGCATATGGATTCTTTGATTAAGAAGGCTGGGTGCCTGGGTGTACTCTGAAACGTGTTGATGTGTCCCTTTCTTTGCAATCGAACCCAGGTGTAACCATGATTGGTTTCAAAAGGATACCTTCAAACATCACATTGTTTTCGACTAGGTAGAAGAAAACCTTAGCCCACTCCTTTTGTGCGACCTCAAATGTCGTGTCAACACTATGACTAACAATACATCCGACAAATTTATAGAGAATGAGATCACAAAGCTTGAAATACATTTATAGTGGAGTGAGTTTGTAAGTATGTATTAAAAAAATCATATTCATAATGATTCTATGTAGGAATGTACTGTAATTGTTACTTTATTGAATCAACATTTTAGTCCAAGACTCGTCTCTCAATTTTTTTTTGAGCATGACTCGTCTCTCATTGTGGTCACTGGTTTTCACATATTCTAATAAAACAGTGAGCTCAAACTAAATGTGAGGTAGAAATGTGTTAATATTTAAGAAAATATTATTCACGGTTAGTATACAAATTTACAGTAGTTATATTTATCCCAATAAGTTAGCTCTAAGAGATAGCAGGATTGTTTTTTTTTTCCAATTATTAGAAAATGAAAATTGTATTAAATATGTGTATAGAAACCATATCACTACATC
>JANFOE010002151.1:12500-85000 GCA_025667525.1 Glebionis coronaria
TCTTGAGTCTTTTTCCTCGATAAAACTCGTGCAATCCCATGTTTTCTTCAACATTCATCCGGTTGACTCTGAAAGCACAATAAACATAAAAACCACGCATAATTCCAAACAAATGATATTAAATACGTGTTTTGGTCTTGTTTTAGCCAGAAATAAGTGGTAAAAGGATGGTGTTTTCACACCTATCAAATCCCCTACACTTAACCATTGCCATGCCCTCATGCAATGCTTAGTGATAAAGCAAATTTACATTTTTCTCATAATCAATCAACCTTGGCCTTATTAACATACTACTAAACAGAAATTACAGTATTAAGAGAAATTAAAAACTTTATAGTAAACAAAAGGATAGAAAACCATTTTCACTTGAAAATAGCTATATGAAAATAACTTGCAAAGAGATCAGGGACTTACATTAGGGCTTTGGTGCTGCGAAGATTTATCACCCTCAAGTTTCACGTTCCCCAAACTAAGCTTAAAAACGAGATCATTGTTATTATAAGTTAGCATATCAAACACTTACACACATGGCTTAATTAAATGCTTAAACTCCCTTATTCCTAGGTGTATCTCTTATATTTTATTTTTGTCTTAGAATGATCATGAAGATGCATTTTTGGACATATTTCGATAGTTTATTTAGCTGAAAGCAAAGTAGGACGATTTGATCAATAGTTAGCTAAAGGACAAAATCTCTTAAAACTGCTTCTCGGGATATCAAAAAGTTCATATCTTGGCATAACTCGGTTCACGATTTGAGACCTTTCTCGGGCCGATATTTGGCATGTACTTCATACTTCATATCTTGAGAGACGTGCTTGAGATAATGGTCTTCTCATCGTAATAGAGTTTCTTCACTTGGAGACTTTTGAGGGGTACTCCAACTTTGTTGACCACGACTTCATGATTATTTCTTCAATCTCTAATTGGGATTTTGAGATACAACGATCCGCCTCCTTTTCGGACTTGGATCTATTTATCCTCATACCTTGTTAGGGTCTTTTCGGATAAACTTCTCCATGATCTTTATGGGAGTTGATTGCTTTTCGTCGTGAGTCTTGATCCTTCATATTGATTTTGGGAATAATGCTTTTCACATCACTTTGGATCTTCAGCAATAAAATGGAATCCTCATGCCTTGTTAGGGCCTTTTCGGACTCGCCAATCTTCGCGCCCCGCTTCATAAGTTATGCCTTGGCTATGAACTCTTATCATTACCGAGCAACTTTTAAACGATCTTGGGCTAGAAGCTAAGTAACTTTTCAAATCGTACGACCTTATTTATTGCAGATACATTATTAGCAAGTGATGGGAGAATTGGCAGATAATTACACCAAGTGAGCTTGCGCAATAATACCGACTTATAATTGACTCTATCATTTCTCGTTCTCCACAATTTAAAATCTCAAGTAATGAGACTCGTGGATACTTAGCCTAATAAACCAATTAAGGTCTATATGGTTAAGGATACTAGCTAGAATAAACTTGGATAAGTCTATTCGGGTTGAGTCAAAATAATCGCAACGGGCCTAATATGTCAAAGACTTCTAAACTAGCTACACCACTTTATTAATATTTTTGACTTTATTGTGGAATATATACATATGAAAGCAACGAGAAAAATTTAAAAATTACGACTACATGGCCAAAGTTAATAAAAAAATTGAAAAATGTTGAAAAAGATGATTTTCCGGTTAAATGAAGGCATTTACATGGAAAAGTCCACTTAAAACTTTGATAGAAGTCCCCCCTACGCTTAAGATAAACATTGTCCCCAATGTTTAAGCATGTGGTAAAAGTCTCCCCTACACTTATGACATTGTGCACGTTGGTTAAATCAAGTTAAGGAAGAGACGACTAACGTGATAAATTTCAAATGTGAGTATGAAGAAAATTGAATCACGATAGTTGAGAGATAGAACCGGATTTCTGATAACACGGGAGCACGGTTCTTCAAAGGTTCCAAAAGTGCATTCATCCCTGTAATCACATCACCACACAAACACAAAGAACCTATAGAGGCCCCCCTACACTTAGGAGGTTAAAACAGAAAAGGATAGATACTCGGGCTGCCTCCCGAGGAGCGCTTGTTTTTTATAACCGAGTCACGAGCCTGACTCGACCCAACATTAGTTCATGGGGAATGTGGTGAGGGATGGAATCATCTCATGAGAGATGTCCTCACCAAAGTACAACTTCACTCGTTGGACATTCACCTTAAAATTAGGTCCATTAGGTTGAGCGAGCTCGAGAGTACCATATGGAAAAATTTGGGCAATGGTGAATGGGCCGGACCAACGAGATTTAAGCTTGCTCGAAAAGATTTTCAACCGAGAGTTAAAGAGTAAAACTTTGTCTCCAACTTGGAACTCTCGGTTTTTAATCTTGGAGTCGTGAATGAGCTTAGTCTTCTCCTTATAGATCAAAGAATTGTCATAAGCCTCATTACGGAGTTCATTCAGCTCATTGAGTTGGATCTTGCGTAGGTCACCGGCTTTGTTGATATCAAAATTAGTCCACTTCAAGGCCCAGTAAGCCTTGTGCTCCAACTCAATGGGGAGGTGGCATGCTTTCCCGTACACGAGACGATATGGTGTACAACCAATCGGAGTCTTGTATGCGGTACGAAAAGCCCACAAAGGATCATCAAGTTTATCAGCCCATGAGGCACGATGCTCTCCCACGGTTCTTTCAAGAATTCGCTTTAGTCCTCGGTTGGATATTTCAGCCTGGCCATTAGTTTGTGGGTGGTAGGCAGTGGAAAGACGATGATTTACACCATACTTAGCCATGACTCTTGCGAATTGGTCATTGCAAAAATGAGTCCCACGATCACTAATAATGGCACGAGGCACATCGAATCTAGCGAAGAACGATTTCAAAAAGTTACAAACCACCCTTGCATCATTAGTAGGTAGAGCTTTGGCTTCAACCCATTTGGAGACGTAGTCAACGGCTACAAGGATGTATTTGTTTCCTTTAGATGAAGGGAATGGCCCCATAAAGTCGATACCCCAAACATCAAAGATTTCACATTCTTGTATGAAATTTTGAGGCATCTCGTCTTTATGTGTGATCTTACCTTGTTTTTGGCAAGCATCACATCGTTTAACCATCTCGTGAGCGTCACGATAGATGGTGGGCCAATAAAATCCCGAGTCAAACACTTTTTTGGCGGTGTAGTTGGGACCAAAGTGACCGCCGGTGGGTCCTTTGTGGCAAGCGTCAAGGATTTCTAAAGCTGCCGATCCATCAACACATCGACGAATAATCAAGTCGGCACATTGTTTGAAAAGATACGGGTCATCCCAAAAGTATGTCTTAATGTCTTTGAAGAACTTCTTCTTTTGTTGGGATGTTAACCCGTCGACGAGAATTCCACCCGCCAAGTAGTTTGCAATGTCCACAAACCACGGGGTTTCATCAGAAGTCGAGTTGATAGACATTAAGGTCTCCAGGGGAAAAGAGTCATTGATCTCTGTGGTCGGATGTTCCCCTTGGTAAGGATCCTCAAGTCTACTGAGATGATCCGCGGCTAGGTTTTCAGCTCCTTTTTTATCGCGAATTTCGATTTTAAATTCTTGGAGTAGCAAAACCCAGCGAAGAAGTCTTGGTTTGGAATCTTGTTTAGTTAACAAGTACTTTAACGCGGAATGATCGGTATACACGATGGTGGTAGAAAGGACAAGATAGGGGCGGAACTTTTCAAAAGCATAGACAACAGCTAAAAGCTCTTTTTCGGTTGTCGTATAATGCAATTGAGCCCCAGACATTGTCTTGCTAGCGTAATGGATTGGTTGGAAGTGTTTATTCACTCTTTGGCCCAAAACCGCTCCAATAGCAAAATCACTAGCATCGCACATCAACTCGAAAGGCAGCTCCCAATTAGGGGTAACCAAGACAGGTGCCTTAGTTAGCTTATCCTTAAGCGAGTTGAAGGCTTCAAGACACTCTTTGAAAAAGATAAAAGGAGTGTCTTTTTCCAAGAGGTGGGTCATCAGGCGAGCTATTTGAGAAAAATCTTTGATGAATCGACGGTAGAAGCCCGCATGACCAAGGAAACTTCTCACACCCTTCACGGTTGAAGGTGGAGGCAACTTAGCGATAACATCGACTTTAGCACGGTCTACTTCGAGACCGGCTTTGGAGATTTTGTGTCCTAGCACGATGCCCTCTTTAACCATGAAATGGCATTTTTCCCAACTAAGAACAAGGCGAGTGTCTTCACACCGCTTCATCATACGTTCTAAATTGGCAAGGCAAGCAGAGAAAGAATCGCCATAAACCGAGAAATCATCCATGAATACTTCCATAGTGTCTTCCACCATGTCATGGAAGATAGCCATCATACACCTTTGGAATGTCCTAGGAGCATTACATAAACCAAAAGGCATGCGTTTGTAAGCAAATTTTCCATAGGGACAAGTGAATGTGGTCTTTTCTTGGTCCTTGGGTTCGATGGGAATTTGAATATACCCGGAGAAATCGTCTAAAAAGCAGTAATAGTCATTACCCGCAAGACGCTCGAGCATTTGATCCATGAAAGGAAGAGGAAAGTGATATTTTCTCGTGGCATCATTGAGCTTGCGATAATCAATACAAACTCTCCACCCAGTAACGAGACGAGTGGGAATCAACTCATTGTGTTCATTGGAAACAACGGTTATTCCACCCTTCTTGGGCACACAATGGACGGGACTTACCCACGGCGAATCCGAAATAGGGTAGATCAAGCCGACATCTAGAAGTTTGATAACCTCTTGTTTGATGACGTTATGAATGCGAGGATTAACCCTTCTTTGGCTCTGGATTGCGGGTTTAAAGTCATCTTCCATGAGAATCTTGTGAGTACAAAAGTTCGGATCAATTCCGCGGATATCGGAAATTTTCCAAGCAATTGCCTTCTTATGATCTTTAAGCACGACGATGAGGCGAGATTTCTCTTCTACTTTCAAGTCCTTCGCAATGATGACGGGCGACTTCTTATCTTCTTCAAGGAACACGTACTCGAGATGGGGCGGCAACTCCTTATGTTCTAAATCCGGAGGATTTTCGATGGGAGGCGTTTTCAAAGTCGGAGCATCGATAGCAATAACCGTGGGAGATGGTGGAGAAAGATTGTCTTCTTTAAGAAGGTTCTCAATGAGGCGTAGATCTTCATCCCAATTGGTGGTAGGATCGTCATTAGCTAAGTTCACATCTCCCATGGTGGCTTCCAAATCTTTCCAAAGGAAATCACTTTCTCCAAATAGAGATAGTGATGAATCGATAGAGAAAACGGTCTCAACATTGGGAAGAGAGGTAGGAATACTTTTGCAAGAATCTTTGAACTGTTCTTCACAAGCCTCATCAAGAACGTCAATACAATTAACACTCTCGTTAGAATAAGGCTGTTTAGACAACTTTCCCATGTTGAAGACGATTTTATCGTCACCCACTCGCATGATAAGCTCACCGGCTTCAACATCGATGAGAGTGCGACCGGTCCTCAGGAATAGATGACCAACAATTAATGGCACACGAGGGTCCATCTCGTAGTCGACGACGACGAAATCGGCAGGAAAAGTGAATTTGTCGACTCCTACAAAGACGTCTTCGGCTATCCCCACTGGATAAGCAACCGTACGGTTGGTTAATTCCAAAGTCATTTTGGTGGGGACTAGCTCAGGGAGAGATAATTGCTTCCAAACGCTTAGAGGCATTAAGTTAATACTGGCACCTAGATCGGCTAGGGCCATGCAATTCTCTACTCCCGGGAAGTTACAAGGGATTAAGAAACGACCCGGATCACCAAGCTTGGTTGGCAATTTCCTTAAGAGCACTGCAGAGCAATTCTCATTAAGTTGGGTGTTAGAAATATCAAGAAGCTTCTCCTTGTCGCTAAGAAGATCTTTGAACATTTTCGCGTACTTAGGCATGTGAGCGAGAGCCTCAGCGAAGGAGATGTCAAAATTCAATTGTTTGAACATTTTAAGAAAGTTTGAAACCTGAATATCGTCCTTGCTTTTGAGCTTCTCTTTCCTCAACCTTGATGGATAAGGTATATCGGAAGAAGAGGAAGGCTTGGAAGAATAGGATCACTCACATCCTTGGGTGGAGGAGGGGTAGAAGTAAGAGGTGGAGAAATTGGGGAAGTAGAAGGATGAGAATAGGAGCAGGTGACTCGTTCTCCTTAGTCACAATCACCGGTGGAGGTATAGGAAGCTCGGGTTCCTTGGTACCTTTGCCACTACGAGTGGTGATTGCTTTCATCTCCCCTCTTGGATTCGCAACGGTGTTACTCGGAAGAGTACCCGAAGAAGAGGGTTGATTACCTTGGAAGAAACTAGCCATCATGTTCCTTAAGTCATTCGTTTGACTATCCAAAGTGTTTCTCATATCAGCTCTCAGATCGTTTCCTTGATTCACCAGGTCAGCTTTCAAGTTGCGCACTTCCTGTTGGAGATTGTCCACGATCACATCGTTAGTCCTCATGTAGGTTCCAATGTCTTGGTGTAATGCGGTGGGTTGGTTGGGAGGAGCATTGTATGCGGGTGGTTGATAAGCAGGTTGCTGGTAAACTTGGTTGTTTCTTTGAGGTGGATGTTGTTGTTTGTGAGGTGGTATATATGGTCCACGAGATTGTTGTTGTTGTTGAGGAGGGCGGTTGAGGTTTTGTTGTTGGTTTTGGTTGTTAGGAGTAAAACCGGGCGGGGAAAGAAAGTTGTTGGAACGGTAGCTAAGCAAGTTGCGGTCACCTTGAGGACGAGCTTGATAAGCGGGTTGAGGATAGGTACCGTATGCTGCATTCACATTCTCAGAAGGGTAGTCTTGGGTGGCTGTACAAGTGGTGTAAGAGTGAGGACCCCCGCATATCTCACATGGTTGGCTAACAGCATTGACTTGAGCGTCATGAGCGTTTTTAGCGTTGATGCTGTTGGTGTTGCTGGCGGTTTGGGTAGCAAGGGATTCAAGAAGCGCAGTGATTTTGTCAAGTCGCTTATCGCTGTCACTAGTACTAGCACTAGCGACATTGGTCCGCACACTCTTGGTTTGAACACGAGACTTATTCTCAAGGATATCCCAAGCAGCATTGGAAGTCTTAGCCAAAATATTACCCCCCGAGGCACTGTTTAGTGAATCTTGGTCATTTATGCTTAAACCATTATAAAAATTGTTAATTTGGTGCACTTTGGTAAAACCATGTTGTGGGCATTTTCTTAAAAGATCTTTGAAACGGTCCCAAGATTCACTAAAAGACTCATCGTACTTTTGTTCAAAATTAATGATTTCATTCCGCAAAGCGGTAGTACGAGAGGGTGGGAAAAAGTAGTTGATAAACTTGGTCTCCAAATCCGTCCACGTAAGAATACTTTGTGGCGGTTCCTTAGCAAGCCAATGCCGGGCTTGTCCCTCTAAAGAAAAGGGAAAAAGTTGTAAACGGATTACCTCTTGTGGAACACCATTGAATTTGACCGTATTCGTGAGTTGCAGGAATATCTTGATGTGGTCATGAGGATCATCAATGGTACGCCCCAAGAATGGTTGAGCAGAGACCATCTGGATAAAACCGGATTTGAGCTCAAAGTTGTTGGCTGCAAACGCGGGTATGACAATTGGATCATTGTTGCCATCTACATGTGCTTGCAGAAGTTCAATCATCGGGCGATTGTCTGGTAGAGGCTCATTGTTGTTGTTATTATTGTTGTTGAGCGGTGGATTGTTATTGTTATTATTGTTTTGAAGTGGGTTATTGTTGTTGTTTTGTACACCGGCCATGTCTAAGTCTTCGAGAGGCTCGGGCTCTTGATAAGACGTTGATCGTGTACGCATGCACCTGCAAAAGAACTAACAAGGCAAAAACAAAGCAAAAATATTTTTGGTTTTTATGTTTTTTAATTTTTAGGAATTTTGAAAATTTTATATTTTTTTAGGGTTTTTGAAATTTTTTTATGAAAAAGTAACGTTCACGGTGAACGGATCCCAAATTCCAAGTTCTCACAAAAAACTGTTGATCTTAACGAGAAGAGCCGGCAGCGGCGCCATTTTAATGTAAAGATTTTACTAGTTGAAAGTTCGTTTCTCGGTATCTCCTTGAATTGATCACAGCTCAAAGTGGAATGATTTGTTCTTGGTGACAAAAAGTGGGTTTGCTTTTATATTCTACTTAAAAAGGTTAAAAAGGTAAATAAGTGAAGTAAATTAAGTTTTAAACCAAAAACAGTGAATGAAATAAACCTTGAATTGAAATTAAACAGTTAAATGATTTAAATAGTAAAAGACCCTTACTGAAAATATGGTGCTATCCGGAATAATGACCATGCGGAATATCAAAGCTATGCAGAATAAACAAGGCTTACTCGGAATAATCATACTATGCGGAATAATGGAGCCCTATGCGGAATAAATTTACCATGCGGAATAATGGAGCCCTATGCGGAATAAATTTACCATGCGGAATAATGGAGCCCTATGCGGAATAAATTTATCATGCGGAATAAATCTTATACTCGGAATAATTAGTCTATGCGGAATAAGTGGTTCTATGCGGAGAAAAATGACCATTCGGAATAAAGGCACTATTCGGAATATATAAGCTAAGCGGAATATAAAATTATTCCGAATAAGGAATGAACTAAGAAGGCTACTCGGAATATATAATATTCCGAATAAGAGACAGAATAATCAGACTATTCGGAATATGTGAACATTCCGAATAAGGGGTAAATATATATATATATATATATATATATATATATATATATATATATATATATATATATATATATATATATATATATATATATATATATATATATATATATATATATATATATATATATATATATATATATATATATATATATATATATATATATATATATATATATATATATATATATATATATATATATATATATATATATATATATATATATATATATATATATATATATATATATATATATATATATATACGTATATATATATATGTATACGTATATATATATATATACGTATATATATATATATACGTATATATATATATATATATACGTATATATATATATATACGTATATATATATATATATATATATACGTATATATATATATATATATATATATATATATATATATATATATATACATATATATATATATATATATATACATATATATATATATATATACATATATATATATATATATATATATATATATATATATATATATATATATATATATATATATATATATATATATATATATATATATATATATATATATATATATATATACAGCGGAAGACTAGTTGGTGTTACGGGATAGCACATTACTCACATCATAGACAACGCTTAAAAGTCGCGTTGTTTTATTAATAAAGCATTTCCATTCATAAATATCAAAGTTACATAGGTCCCAAGTCATTGTATTTAATACAGGTTTTACAAAGCATTTGAATGGAAATAGTTATTTAGGTGCGGGCCATGAATTCTTGTTGTCTTCCCGAGAATTACCTTCAAGTACCTAAGATAAAAATGTTAAAAGAAAAGGTCAGCGATAACGCCGAGTGAATTCATAGAGTTTGATAAAATCCATCAATATAACATCGGTATAAAATTATTACCGAAAATCATTTTGGTACAAATCTTTATAATAGGCCATAAAATAGCCAAACTCATTTTTATACAAATCCTTATCGAAAATCATAATATAGGCATTTGCCTTAAAAAGCATTATACGAGCCAATGTCGTAAAAACATCATACAATACGTTTTACAACGTTGTATAAAGTTAAATAAAATCCGCTATATGAATATGGTTATGTAAAACCAAAACACAAGCATAAAATCAATAATAAGACCCTGTATTGCTAGTCAGGCAATATATCGTAATTCAACGCATAAAGAAGTATTTCGTTATTTTGGATTATTATAAGCCGCATGACATTGTTACCTTACTACAACAAATAACGGGTAGCTAGCCCGAAACTCAATTTGCCCATCTAAGTTAGCGTGTCGTCACAATAATCACGCTTGGAAATCTTCTCATACATAAATTCACTTACCAATCAATGTGGCACGACGGGGATCAACCGTCAAGGCGCGAACTGGGGTGATTGTCCCCAAATAGTACTATTATATGCATAAGCGTCTACCAAATCCCGGTAGTTCACAATTCATGCTAATGGGACTTTTAGTGACATAACCTAACTTTAATAATCCATTTTATTTCATCTATCGGGTCATTTAATCATTCATCGGGTCATACAATCATTCGGGTCCAAATCAACAAACACACAATCGGGACAACTAGTGTCCTATTTCATAAAAACTAACATGTTATCTCCCTCACGGGTTTATAAAACATTTCATAAAAACATTTAAAAGAGTGCGAGGCTATGAACTCACGTTGATGTGGGAAAGCGGGTTATCGGCAATTCGGACGTACGGTACGTGCTTCAATCATGGAAACCTAGAAAAACAATACTCGTCTTAGACTCTTGTCCAATGACTTTATAAAAATAACAATTATGTATACATATGATGATTATATATATATGATGATCAAGTGGGTTTACATATTCTCATTTACTCATTTTAGTGTTATGTGTCGATAACTTTTATACTAGTTTACTAGTTTTACCTATTTATATATTTTAAGTCCAATAAACTTATTATAAGTTCAATCACTTGTATTAATCCATTTTATACTTGTATTATCAGTATTTATACTTTACATGTTGGGTCCTGATACAAGCGTTTTGCTTGGGTTCAGATTAAGTTCTCGGTATCTCCTCGAATTGATCACAGCTAAAAGTGGAATGATTTGTTCTTGGTGACAAAAAGTGGATTTGGTTTTATATTATACTAAAAGATAAATGACTGAAGTAAATTTAAATTAAAACCGAAACAATTACTTAAATAAAACTAGAATTTAAATTGAACAGTTAAATGACAAAACAATAAAACACACTTACTGAAAATATGGTGCTATCCGGAATAATGACCATGCGAAATATTTGAGCTTATGCGGAATAATGAAGCCTATGTGTAACACCCCCAAATTTACACAACTCAGTACAGCGGAAGACTAGTTGGTGTTACGGGATAACACATTACTCACATCATAGACAACGCATAAAAATCGCGTCGTTTATTAATAAATCATTTCCATTCATAAATATCAAAGTTACATCGGTCCCAAGTCATTACATTTCATACAAAAGTTTTACAAAGTGTTTGAATGGAAAAATATTGTTTAAGTGCGGGCCATGAATTCTTGTCGTCCTCCCGAGAATTACCTTCAAGTACCTGAGATAAAACATGTTAAAAGAAAAGGTCAGCGATAACGCCGAGTGAATTCATAGAGTTTAATAAAATTCATCAATATAATATCAGTATAAAATTATTACTGAAAATCATTTTGTACAAACCATTTTAATAGGCTATAAAATAGCCAAAGTCATTTTATACAAATCTTCATCAAAATCATAATATAGGCATTTGCCTTAAAAATCATTATACGAATCATTGTCGTTAAAAAGACCATACAATACGTTTTGCAACGTTGTATAGATTAAATAAAACCATTATATGAATATGGCTATAAAAAGCCTTAAAAATCATTATACGAGCCAATGTCGTAAAAACGTCATACAATACGTCTTACGACGTTGTATGAAAATAAAAACCGTTATATGAATATGGTTATGAAAACCAAAATACAATCATAATATCAATAGTATGACCCTGTATTGCTAGTCAGGCAATACATCGTAATTCGGAGCGTCTATTATTATTTTGTTAACTTGGATTATTATAAGCCGCATGACATTGTTACCTTACTAAACCAAAACGGGTAGCTAACCCGATACCAATTTTGCCCATCTAAAGTAGCGTGTCGTCACAAAGGTCACGCTATGGAAATCTTCTCATACATAAATTCGCTTACCAATCAATGTGGCACGACGGGGATCAACCGTCAAGGCGCGAACTGGGGTGATCGTCCCCAAATAGTACTATTAAATGCATAAGCGTCTACCAAATCCCGGTAGTTCACAATTCATGCTAATGGGACTTTTAGTGACATAACCTAACTTTAATAATCCATTTAATTTCATCTATCGGGTCCTTTAATCATTTATCGGGTCATACAATCGGGTCATTCAATCATTCGGGTCCAAAATCAATAAACAAACAATCGGGACAAATGGTGTCCTAATTTTATAAAAACTAACATGTTATCTCCCTCGCGGGTTTATAAAACATTTCATAAAAACATATAAAAGAGTGCGAGGCTATGAACTCACGTTGATGTGGGAAGGCGGGTTATCGGCAATTCGGACGTACGGTACGTGCTTCAATCACGGAAACCTAGACAAATAATACTCGTCTTAGACTCATGTCCAATGACTTTATAAAAATAACAATTATGTATACATATGATGATTATATACATATGATGATCAAGTGGGTTTACATCTTCTCGTTTACTCATTTTAGTGTTATATGTCGATAACTTTTATACTAGTTTACTAGTTTCACCTATTTTCGTGTTTTAAGTCCAATAAACTTATTATAAGTTCTTTAACTTGTTTTAATCCATGTTATACTTATATTATCAGTATCTACACTTTACAAGTTGGGCCTAAATGGGTAAAGCCCAATAAGTTCTTTTTACAAGTTTTTATCTTACTTAATCCAATTATTAGTCCAATATGCTTAATTAGCTCGTAAATGTCCGTATTTCTTATAGTTTGGATTTTATCGGTTTTTACTTGTATTAGATACTTATATATCATTATATGACTTTTATAAACTTTACATTAGACGGGTTTGGTCGTCTAAGTTTTATTTGGCGAAAAACGTTAATTTTACGGCGATAGCCGAAAAAGTCGTAAAAATCAAGTTTATAGTTTTTATAACTTATAAAACTTAACAAGTTACCATTTTTATAAAATTTCCACTTATTTACCCTTTAACATATTTATATAAATAAAATTCATGAGTTAGTGGGTTTTAACTTTACATTTTATACAATATAATTTTGAGTGCTTATATAATAGTATTATACTTTATTTTCCAAAATCTGATTTTTATCTTCACTTTCACCAAAACTGCCATATCTTGAGTTCTATATGGAGATAGAAGCTCAAATGTTTATCACATAAACTACATGATATGTGCTACATTTAACTCTTCTATAGCTACTGTTGAATCATCTTCTAAGTATTTTCTAAAAATCGTCCAAAACAGTGAACTCAGATTTATACCCTAAACTTGTTTTGATCATATCTCACTCATTATTTTGATTCCATTGCATGGCCAACTCTCACATGTGTACAAGACCCATAGCTTACTGTAAATCAATTCTACTTCATCATTTTATCAGTTCATTACCTGTTTCTTTACTGTTTTATACAGCCAACATTTTTAAACAAGATTTTACCCTTGTTTCTTATAGTTTTTCACCTTTTCAAGTATGTTTATCAACACCAAATACCCACATAACATTTTTATCATCATATAATCATCATATACATATACAATAGGAAATAAAATACATGTTTACATAATCAAAATAACAAGAAGATGAGGAGGACAATCTTTATACCACCAAGTTGATGAAAAGATGGGATTGATGATGAACAAGACTTGGTTTTGGGTAACCAATCTTATGAAGATATCAACACCACTTCTAGGATCACCAAATATTCGTAGACTCCTTGAGAAATCAGCCCTTGATCTTCATGAAATCTCCTCCTTGGATGTTAAAATCACCACCTATCAATAGAGCTTCAAAAGGGCTTCATCATATGTATGAATAACATATGATTCTATGGTTAAATTTGATCAAATTAGGGTGTTTAGTGGTGGTGGTACACGAAATTATAGTGAGAGAGAGAGGGAGGAGAGAATAAGAGTGGTATTGCATGTGAGAATAATGAGGGAAATGGTTTTGGTTTATGGTTTTGTGTAAGTGGAATGCTTACAAAGTAAGCTTGTTACATGTGTAGATAATAAGCTAACACCTTGACACATCAAGTGTTGAGGTGTAGTGTTGTAACCGGTTTTGAGTGGGGGTGGGGCAAGTGTCCCACTTGTCTCATCCCCATTTATTTACGGGTACTCCTCGATTCTAGTTTCCTTGATTTGCGTGTCCTCGGGTCGTTTTACGAAAAACGCTTTTATAAATTATGAATCAACGTCAGAAAACGAATCCAATAAAAATTGTCTCATCAAAAACGGAGTTCGAACGTAAATACGTAATCCTAAGGTTTCCGGTTTAGTCGTAAAGGACGTTAAAATAAAATCGTAAGTCCTAATCTCTTCTCGTAAATTTGTGAGTTTATGAACCAACACAAATTTAAAACTCCAAAATAATATTCATAGATAAATTTATTTTCTGAAATGTCGGACTGTCACCAAAGACGGTGTATGTAAACGTAAGCACGTAACGTTGAATCATCCGGTTTAGACGTAGTCAATGCTACTTCAAGACGTAAATCCAAATTTCTTCCCAAATATAAGTGAGTTCATATTGTAACATTAAAATAATGTTTTCAAATAAATATTGAGAATAAAATATCAATCATAAATTGACGGATTGTCACAGCATTTACCCCTAAACAGGATCTTTGTCCTCAAAGATCATCTTACCTTACTACTCGCTTCTTATAGAGTTAAAGCCATGTGGGTATTTCCTCCACATTCGATCTTTTCTCACAAGTGCAATTACAATACGCGAGTTTCATCAAACATAACTACGGGAATAAGATCAGGCTTAATGTTGACATACTTTCTCTATCCATGATGTTCACGGGTTTCTGATGAATGTAACTTTTCGCTGATCTAAGCTCTACTAAGAATAATCAGATTCTCACTTGATAGATATTCCATCAAGTGCGATATACGAAACATAATTTACGCAGTCTTTGAAGTCCTAGGGTAGATCCAGCTTGTATGCCTTTCAAACCAATCTTTTTACATCATCTCTATGGTCCCATATAACGGGGACTTATATCCCATGATTTGTCAGATCATGAATTCATTTTTCCAAGTTTAAAAATTGTGGCATAACTTCGCTACCCATTTGGCACTTCAAGATCTACATTTCACATTCACATAACCTCTTGTCCACTATCGGCAGTCAGTAATCAGATCCTAATTTCAACATTCATTTCAGATCTCGCGGGTCGGGTATTTTGCAAGGATAGGTTCGCCATCATAGAAAACCTTAAACCTAGAAGACATGTCCAACTCACAATGAGTGTATGTCGGGTGTCTTCATCTCAACTCTTGCTTACAGATGCTCTAATTTCTAAATCTTAACAAGATTCGATCTCAAACCTAATACGATGATTATCAATGATAATCCCTCCAAAGGAAAACGATTATATGGTTTATTACCAAAGGTCATTCATTCAAACATAATACAACACTTATATTACCTTGTATCGTTACTTTACCTCGTCCCTTCGATTTGGGGTGGTACATAGTACTCTCATCAAGGTTCGTTCTCAATGATTTCTGAGCAAATCTCTAGAAATTCGATGCGAAGCGAGGATCTTGATATAAATGATCGATACAGGCATGCTATGTTTACATAACTCTTTTGCATTTATCATTAACGAGAATGATATTAGCAGATTTGCTCAGTCTATCGACGATGACCCAAATCGAATTAAATTCAGATGATGACCTTTGCAATAGCTAGACGTTTACTAATGTATGAGGCGATATCTGCCTTCATAATTTATCATCAGTACAACTTCTTCAGGCAAAGATACTTTTAGTCATAATTGACGTAAATAGAATACTTATACTTACAAATTCCAACATAACTATACCTCACAATCTCCATATTTAGACAGTCACAAATGGACTTTAAAACATTTAACGCTATCGACTTCTTTATTTTAATTGTTCACATTAGACGCGAACTCCATTTATTATCTATATTATCCTTTTTACAAACATCGTTTATTTTTATATTGTTCA
Organism: Glebionis coronaria; assembly: GCA_025667525.1. Classification (NCBI taxonomy): domain Eukaryota; kingdom Viridiplantae; phylum Streptophyta; class Magnoliopsida; order Asterales; family Asteraceae; genus Glebionis; species Glebionis coronaria. The sequence goes on from JANFOE010002151.1 coordinate 28,485, forward strand.
GCAATTTATTTTGCACCTTCATTATTAAGGAACATGTCCTAACTGGTTCTTTATCTTTTCTACATAATGCGTCGGTATCTATATTCACTTCTCATGATGATATAATTATCATGTCCACAATTCACTTAGATATTCTTTCTATATTATGCGTCAGTAATTACGTTCACCTTCCTGATGAAATAAATATCACAATCGTATTTATTCAAAATTCTTTCTTCATATCTTCAATGTTTTAGTTTCGTCTTTACTATCATTTTTATCAGTTTTTCTTAATCCAACGTTTTAAAGCGTCGATAATTATTACATGTAAATTAACAATAATTATTTAATTTTCATGAAACGTAAATGTAAAAATTTTAAATTTCTTAGTTCGACCAATTATATAACATGTTCAAAATAAATTTGAATTTAATTAACAAGATTTTTGTTGATTTATCGAAAATATTTGGTAAGATTCGTAAATGTTTGAAAAATCTTTGTTTATACTTTAGTCAAAGTTTTCTTAATTGAAAAGAAAAAAATGGCGTTTCAAATTTTAAGCCATGGTTTAAATGGTTTTCCTCAATTCTTCTTAGGTTGTCTAGAAGTATACACAAACATTTAACCCTAAACAGAAGTTTAGTTAAATGGTTTGTGTATAAGGGAATAATCCCTTAAAAATCCTTTGTTAAAATATCTGTCAAAACATAATTCCATTTTTCTTTTTAGTAAAACCCAAAGTCTTAAAAGGGCTATTAATTTTTGAAGAGTCTATATGCATACATCTTACCATTATTAATCCAACGGTCATTTTATGTAAAGGATTAAGTTTTTAATCCCTAAGCATTAATGGTTCTAATCTTTGAAAAGTCAATATAGCTTCTATTATCTATTAATCACATGGTTAAATAATGTAAAGGTTTAAGTCTTTAATCATATGTTTAATATTTAAGGTACAATTTTTAATTGTTCGGCCAATTCAGGGCAATCTATAATTAATTATTAACTCATTCTTATTCTTATATACAAACAAATAAATAGTCCTTAATGATCACGAGCATGAATTTATCAAATTACAGCCTACACACGTGATTCACCAAGTTTATGAATACTACATGTGTATTACTTAATCCAAACGTCACCACATGAAACTCATAATGTTCATTACAAGTACCGGATGTAGTGATTGGAATAGATAATCTTTTCCGCAGATGCGAAGTTGATGATAACCATGCTGAGGATCAAAAACCTTGTAAATGATCGAACAAATCTTCCATTTCGAGTTATGGATATCGCTTTTGATTGTCAATTTACTCAGTCACAGTAATCTATAAATATAAGGAATGATAACACCATAGCTCTTCATGATGACAGGCTTGGTAGAATAAAATCTTTCTCCGACAACTCTCTCAGTTGTACGGTAATTCCTTTAATTTAGATGGTGCTGACGCATAGTGCACAAGCCATAGGTGCAGCACCGAGAATATAATCAAATACCAAATTCTACTTGCCTTAATGGCGAAAGTCTAGGTAATTCATCAACAAATACTTCCTAAAGTTTCAGATAACCGAAACATCTTTTATTACATTCATGTTAAGTTCTTTCTAGATTATAATATCTATGACTAATTCATAATCATTCACAATATAATTTCAAGTCTAAATGCAGGATACGGTCATCCATCAAGAATTATTTAGATCACTTTTGATAATCAACATCTTATCATTTAGGGGAATTCTATTCGATTTCCCATCAATTAAGACAATGTCGTCATGTCATAATCAATCAATCCATTCTACTGGCATTACCAACTTTCCAGTTTTATTGTCATCGATAAGATGTGAACTTCTCAAAAGTCTAATAATAACTCACAATCCTTCACAAATTCAAGGATATTAGGAGACATAACTACTATTAAAAGAGTAAGGTCAACGCATAATCTATGCGAGAGAATTTCAGATCAGATACAGACGAAAACATTTAACGAATATGAATATATTTCATGTTTTCCTAATTTGAGTACGCATTCGAAAGCTCCTCGGATCGTTACCCAGGTCATTCAAATGAAATCAAATCATAAGAAATGATAAGAACGTCGATACATCCAGTCGGGTATCAACAGTCGGTAATCAGATACTTTTCCTAAGAATCTCACTACGGGAGAAATGGACAAGAAAGAATTGTCAACCGTCAAATAAGACAATTTCCACAGATGAGTAAATTCGACTCAGAAGAATAGATGGCATGGGCACATATGTAGATGTCTCTAACATTATGTCCCTATTTTTCACTTCTTGCAGATCTCATAAAATTTAATCTTTCACAATCTTCAAAGAAAATGTAGTGTTTATTCATTAGTTTTATGGTGACTACTAATCAGCCTTGCATGGTCCATTCCAAATTGCATGTAGGCGCGCAACTATATACAATTTCAAGATTAACGATGCAATACTCAGTTCGTCAAAATTTTATCATCATGTTTATAATAAAAACATTTTCATGCTTAATTCTTAAATAAGAATCAAAAATATATTTACAAAGATTTTCTTTGTTATGAAATCAATTAAGTTTCCAAAGCGTCTCATAAACAACTTCATTTTGATATCAATCACTTATAAATCTCACTTTGAATAATCCTTATTGTGATGAAAATTTAATTTCCTCAAAGGATACCGTTTTAACTTTATGAAAACAATGTGTGATCTGCAGAAAAGTGATGAAAGCTTGTTCATCAAGAAATAACTACGATATGATAGGAAATGAGCTTAGTCAAATAATCATGAGGTTCATGACTTTGATGGCACTCAGGAATACAAAGAGAATAATCCACTACGTAACTCAATTCGAGATGAGTACTTGTTCAATGGTTGCATCACTAATGCGAGCATTAGGATGAAGCAATAAAAGATAGATATCAACGATACATGTAGAATTTAGCAATCAAATGTAGTCTTTTTCATTAATCACAAACAAGTCAAATTGTACGGTAACACATTACGTGTCACTATGTCATACAATTCTCAGAACTCATCCTACCAACTAATATCTCAGTTAAGTTAGGGATATTGAAAAGATACCACAATGAATACTAATCTACAAGAGTCATTAGGTGTTCCACATGTCCCAGAAGATCCATCGGTCCCAATTCAGAAGAAGATTCTTCAATTTATTTCTTGGACACTGGGCATCCTCGTTAGTGGACAATGGTCTAGGAACAACCCTTAACACGAACCTACAATCATTTAAAACCTTATAATTCAATCACAGAACTTAACGACTTATATTAACAATCTCATATTCCATACAGGTTAAATTTTACTTTATTCAAGTTTCAATCAACTTATACTCAATGCGATATTCTACCTCATATTCCAATACTTTCAATCTTATTCTTAGACCTTAAAAGGGCAATAAAAGCTCGATATAATCAATACTTAATTTCAAATCCTATATCTCCTTTATCAATAGTTATCAAATAAGTCACTAGTATGAAATGACTCGATCATTCAATTAGACTTCTCGGAAAGGTATTAGTGGCATGAGGCTTTTGGGTAATGGTTCCAATAACAGCCCCAAGTGCAACATTCACCCTTTCGATTTCAATTTAAGAATTGGATGACAACGAATCAGATGACATCTTTCCAGGTGATAACGTTTTGTCAAACTCCACTCTATAAGGAAAGATCGTCATGACATCGATATCAGTTTTAATCTCGCCAATTCTTTTTCAATATCACAATCAACTAATATCTACATTTCTACGAATATCAACCATTTGTTAGGATCATAAATATCCGCAACTTGGTTTAGATCTAGGATAGCTAGAATTCCTACGAGAATAGCTTCGATTAATTTACTAGGGGAGTTAGGGTTACTTGTGACAATCAACGTCGTATAAATACCTCGTATAAAAATCAAAATAATCATCAAACAATCATGTAATAAAATTACATCATATATATATAATCCAAGTTATATATATATATTAAAATAACACTTCTCAGTCTTGGTCTTGTCGGTAACTCGGGAATTCTTCGGCACCGTTATAGTCAAAAGATTTTTAGACATTTTTAGAAAAATGTTTATAGTTAAATGATTTTGAAATGTTTTATTCAAAACCTTGGTTTTAAAAATATTTCGTTCTCTATAACGAGAGCTCTGGTACCAAACTGTAACACCCCCAAATTTATACAACTCAGTACAGCGGAAGACTAGTTGGTGTTACGGGATAGCACATTACTCACATCATAGACAACGCATAAAAATCGCGTCGTTTATTAATAAATCATTTCCATTCATAAATATCAAAGTTACATCGGTCCCAAGTCATTACATTTCATACAAAAGTTTTACAAAGTGTTTGAATGGAAAAATATTGTTTAAGTGCGGGCCATGAATTCTTGTCGTCCTCCCGAGAATTACCTTCAAGTACCTGAGATAAAACATGTTAAAAGAAAAGGTCAGCGATAACGCCGAGTGAATTCATAGAGTTTAATAAAATTCATCAATATAATATCAGTATAAAATTATTACTGAAAATCATTTTGTACAAACCATTTTAATAGGCTATAAAATAGCCAAAGTCATTTTATACAAATCTTCATCAAAATCATAATATAGGCATTTGCCTTAAAAATCATTATACGAATCATTGTCGTTAAAAACACCATACAATACGTTTTGCAACGTTGTATAGATTAAATAAAACCGTTATATGAATATGGCTATAAAAAGCCTTAAAAATCATTATACGAGCCAATGTCGTAAAAACGTCATACAATACGTCTTACGACGTTGTATGAAAATAAAAACCGTTATATGAATATGGTTATGAAAACCAAAATACAATCATAATATCAATAGTATGACCCTGTATTGCTAGTCAGGCAATACATCATAATTCGGAGCGTCTATTATTATTTTGTTAACTTGGATTATTATAAGCCGCATGACATTGTTACCTTACTAAACCAAAACGGGTAGCTAACCCGATACCAATTTTGCCCATCTAAAGTAGCGTGTCGTCACAAAGGTCACGCTATGGAAATCTTCTCATACATAAATTCGCTTACCAATCAATGTGGCACGACGGGGATCAACCGTCAAGGCGCGAACTGGGGTGATCGTCCCCAAATAGTACTATTAAATGCATAAGCGTCTACCAAATCCCGGTAGTTCACAATTCATGCTAATGGGACTTTTAGTGACATAACCTAACTTTAATAATCCATTTAATTTCATCTATCGGGTCCTTTAATCATTTATCGGGTCATACAATCGGGTCATTCAATCATTCGGGTCCAAAATCAATAAACAAACAATCGGGACAAATGGTGTCCTAATTTTATAAAAACTAACATGTTATCTCCCTCGCGGGTTTATAAAACATTTCATAAAAAACATTTAAAAGAGTGCGAGGCTATGAACTCACGTTGATGGGGGAAGGCGGGTTATCGGCAATTCGGACGTACGGTACGTGCTTCAATCACGGAAACCTAGACAAATAATACTCGTCTTAGACTCATGTCCAATGACTTTATAAAAATAACAATTATGTATACATATGATGATTATATACATATGATGATCAAGTGGGTTTACATCTTCTCGTTTACTCATTTTAGTGTTATATGTCGATAACTTTTATACTAGTTTACTAGTTTCACCTATTTTCGTGTTTTAAGTCCAATAAACTTATTATAAGTTCTTTAACTTGTTTTAATCCATGTTATACTTATATTATCAGTATCTACACTTTACAAGTTGGGCCTAAATGGGTTAAGCCCAATAAGTTCTTTTTACAAGTTTTTATCTTATTTAGTCCAATTATTAGTCCAATATGCTTAATTAGCTCGTAAATGTCCGTATTTCTTATAGTTCGGGTTTTATCGGTTTTTACTTGTATTAGATACTTATATATCAATATATGACTTTTATAAACTTTACATTAGACGGGTTTGGTCGTCTAAGTTTTATTTTGCGAAAAACGTTAATTTTACGGCGATAGCCGAAAAAGTCGTAAAAATCAAGTTTATAGTTTTTATAACTTATAAAACTTAACAAGTTACCATTTTTATAAAATTTCCACTTATTTACCCTTTAACATATTTATAAATAAAATTCATGAGTTAGTGGGTTTTAACTTTACATTTTATACAATATACTTTTGAGTGCTTATATAATAGTATTATACTTTATTTTCCAAAATCTGATTTTTATCTTCACTTTCACCAAAACTGCCATATCATGAGTTCTATATGGAGATAGAAGATAAAATTTTTATCACATAAACTAAATGATATGTGCTACATTTAACTCTTCTATAGCTACTGTTGAATCATCTTCTAAGTATTTTCTATAAATCGTCCAAAACAGTGAACTCAGATTTATACCCTAAACTTGTTTTGATCATATCTCACTCATTATTTTGATTCCATTGCATGGCCAACTCTCACATGTGTAAAAGACCCATAGCTTACTGTAAATCAATTCTACTTCATCATTTTATCAGTTCATTACCTGTTTCTTTACTGTTTTATACAGCCAACATTTTTAAACAAGATTTTACCCTTGTTTCTTATAGTTTTTCACCTTTTCAAGTATGTTTATCAACACCAAATCCCCACATAACATTTTTATCATCATATACATATACAATAGGAAATAAATTACATGTTTACATAATCAAAATAACAAGAAGATGAGGAGGACAATCTTTATACCACCAAGTTGATGAAAAGATGGGATTGATGATGAACAAGACTTGGTTTTGGGTAACCAATCTTATGAAGATATCAACACCACTTCTAGGATCACCAAATATTTGTAGACTCCTTGAGAAATCAGCCCTTGATCTTCATGAAATCTCCTCCTTGGATGTTAAAATCACCACCAATCAATAGAGCTTCAAAAGGGCTTCATCATATGTATGAATAACATATGATTCTATGGTTAAATTTGATCAAATTAGGGTGTTTAGTGGTGGTGGTACACGAAATTATAGTGAGAGAGAGGGAGGAGAGAATAAGAGTGGTATTGCATGTGAGAATAATGAGGGAAATGGTTTTGGTTTATGGTTTTGTGTAAGTGGAATGCTTACAAAGTAAGCTTGTTACATGTGTAGATAATAAGCTAACACCTTGACACATCAAGTGTTGAGGTGTAGTGTTGTAACCGGTTTTGAGTGGGGGTGGGGCAAGTGTCCCACTTGTCTCATCCCCATTTATTTACGGGTACTCCTCGATTCTAGTTTCCTCGATTTGCGTGTCCTCGGGTCGTTTTACGAAAAACGTTTTTATAAATTATGAATCAACGTCACAAAACGAATCTAATAAAAATTGTCTCATCAAAAACGGAGTTCGAAAACGTAAATACGTAATCCTAAGGTTTCCGGTTTAGTCGTAAAGGACGTTAAAATAATATCGTAAGTCCTAATCTCTTCTCGTAAATTTGTGAGTTTATGAACCAACACAAATTTAAAACTCCAAAATAATATTCATAGATAAATTTATTTTCTGAAATGTCGGACTGTCACCAAAGACGGTGTATGTAAACGTAAGCACGTAACGTTGAATCATCCGGTTTAGACGTAGTCAATGCTACTTCAAGACGTAAATCCAAATTTCTTACCAAAAATAAGTGAGTTCATATTGTAACATTAAAATAATGTTTTCAAATAAATATTGAGAATAAAATATCAATCATAAATTGACGGATTGTCACACTATGCGGAAATCATACTATGCGGAATAAACTGGGCTTACTCGGAATCTTGAGACCATGCGGAATATTTGACCATCCGGAATAATTTGACTATGCGGAATACAGACACTATGCGGAATAATATACCCTATGCGGAAAAAGATCTCTAAGCGGAATATTATGGTCACTCGGAATAAACAGTTACTCGGAATAATTTGAAGCTATGCGGAATATTTAAGGCTACGCGGAATAAAGAAATATTCTGAAGAACAGTAGACAGCAGAACTTAAAAAGGGGACACGAATTTTTACTAAATCGAGCCAAATAGATAAAAAGGTTTAACCGAATTAACCACAAATATTCTATTAAGCACAAGGATCAAATCCCAATCATAAAAACACTAAATCAACAACTTTTTAAGATCAAAACTCAACTAAATAAGAACTTAAGAACTTTGAATAAAAAGATGATGATGAACAAGAGGAATGAAAAGATTAAATAAAAACTTGTATTGATGATTAAGATTCAGTAAAACAAAATGAAAGGATTACACTTACACAATTCAAGAAGAAATCAAAGAAGATGAGAACCACTCCTTAAGGGAGATGGTTCTTCCTACGAAATAGGAAAAGAGTAACTGAAAACTAAAACTAGGTGCCAAATTTTGTGAGGGTGATTCCCTTATATAGGCTAAGTGGTTGGTTGGTGAGTGGGCTTTCTCCCTATCTTCTTGTCTTCTCGTCTTTTCAGAAAAGTTGACGTTTTCGATTCTGATTCGGGATTTGTCGACGATTAAATTCAACTCGTCTTTTAATTTCTTCGTTTAATAGACTTGAGTTTCTTCGACATATGTAAATCTTCTATCTTTGGTCCTTTTCTTCGATAAATCTTCAAATAGGCCCATTGACTTCAAATGTTTTGCATCTCTTGGACAATAGACTTCGTCTTGAGTCTTTTTCCTCGATAAAACCCGTGCAATCCCATGTTTTCTTCAATATTCATCCGGTTAACTCTGAAAGCACAATAAACACAAAAACCACGCATAATTCCAAACAAATGATATTAAATACGTGTTTTGGTCTTGTTTTAGCCAGAAAAAAGTGGTAAAAGGATGGGTGTTTTCACACCTATCAAATCCCCTACACTTAACCATTGCCATGCCCTCATGCAATGCTTAGTGATAAAGCAAATTTACATTTTTCTCATAATCAATCAACCTTGGCCTTATTAACATACTACTAAACAGAAATTAAAGTATTAAGAGAAATTAAAACTTTATAGTAAACAAAAGGATAGAAAACCATTTTCACTTGAAAATAGCTATATGGAAATAACTTGCAAAGAGATCAGGGACTTACATTAGGGCTTTGGTGCTGCGAAGATTTATCACCCTCAAGTTTCACGTTCCCCAAACTAAGCTTAAAAACAAGATCATTGTTATTATAAGTTAGCATATCAAACACTTACACACATGGCTTAATTAAATGCTTAAACTCCCTTATTCCTAGGTGTATCTCTTATATTTTATTTTTGTCTTAGAATGATCATGAAGATGCATTTTTGGACTTATTTCGATAGTTTATTTAGGCTGAAAGCAAAGTAGGACGATTTGATCAATAGTTAGCTAAAGGACAAAATCTCTTAAAACTGCTTCTCGGGATATCAAAAAGTTCATATCTTGGCATAACTCGGTTCACGATTTGAGACCTTTCTCGGGCCGATATTTGGCATGTACTTCATACTTCATATCTTGAGAGACGTGCTTGAGATAATGGTCTTCTCATCGTAATAGAGTTTCTTCACTTGGAGACTTTTGAGGGGTACTCCAACTTTGTTGACCACGACTTCATGATTATTTCTTCAATCTCTAATTGGGATTTTGAGATACAACGATCCGCCTCCTTTTCAGACTTGGATCTATTTATCCTCATACCTTGTTAGGGTCTTTTCGGATAGACTTCTCCATGATCTTTATGGGAGTTGATTGCTTTTCGTCGTGAGTCTTGATCCTTCATATTGATTTTGGGAATAATGCTTTTCACATCACTTTGGATCTTCAGCAATAAAAGGGAATCCTCATGCCTTGTTAGGGCCTTTTCGGACTCGCCAATCTTCGCGTCCCGCTTCATAAGTTATGCCTTGGCTATGAACTCTTATCATTACCGAGCAACTTTTAAACGATCTTGGGCTAGAAGCTAAGTAACTTTTCAAATCGTACGACCTTACTTATTGCAGATAAATTATTAGCAAGTGATGGGAGAATAGGCAGATAATTACACCAAGTGAGCTTGCGCAAGAATACCGACTTATAATTGACTCTATCATTTCTCGTTCTCCACAATTTAAAATCTCAAGTAATGAGACTCGTGGATACTTAGCCTAATAAACCAATTAAGGTCTATATGGTTAAGGATACTAGCTAGAATAAACTTGGATAAGTCTATTCGGGTTGAGTCAAAATAATCGCAACGGGCCTAATATGTCAAAGACTTCTAAACTAGCTACACCACTTTATTAATATTTTTGACTTTATTGTGGAATATATACATATGAAAGCAACGAGAAAAATTTAAAAATTACGACTAAATGGCCAAAGTTAATAAAAAAATTGAAAAATGTTGAAAAAGATGATTTTCCGGTTAAATGAAGGCATTTTCATGGAAAAGTCCACTTAAAACTTCGATAGAAGTCCCCCCTACGCTTAAGATAAACATTGTCCCCAATGTTTAAGCATGTGGGAAAAGTCTCCCCTACACTTATGACATTGTGCACGTTGGTTAAATCAAGTTAAGGAAGAGACGACTAACGTGATAAATTTCAAATGTGAGTATGAAGAAAATTGAATCACGATAGTTGAGAGATAGAATCGGATTTCTGATAACACGGGAGCACGGTTCTTCAAAGGTTCCAAAAGTGCATTCATCCCTGTAATCATATCACCACACAAACACAAAGAACCTATAGAGGCCCCCCTACACTTAGGAGGTTAAAACAGAAAAGGATAGATACTCGGGCTGCCTCCCGAGGAGCGCTTGTTTTTGATAACCGAGTCACGAGCCTGACTCGACCCAACATTAGTTCATGGGGAACGTGGTGAGGGATGGAATCATCTCATGAGAGATGTCCTCACCAAAGTACAACTTCACTCGTTGGACATTCACCTTAAAATTAGGTCCATTAGGTTGAGCGAGCTCGAGAGTACCATATGGAAAAATTTGGGCAATGGTGAATGGGCCAGACCAACGAGATTTAAGCTTGCTCGAAAAGATTTTCAACCGAGAGTTAAAGAGTAAAACTTTGTCTCCAACTTGGAACTCTCGGTTTTTAATCTTGGAGTCGTGAATGAGCTTAGTCTTCTCCTTATAGATCAAAGAATTGTCATAAGCCTCATTACGGAGTTCATTCAGCTCATTGAGTTGGATCTTGCGTAGGTCACCGGCTTTGTTGATATCAAAATTAGTCCACTTCAAGGCCTAGTAAGCCTTGTGCTCCAACTTAATGGAGAGGTGGCATGCTTTCCCGTACACGAGACGATATGGTGTACAACCAATCGGAGTCTTGTATGCGGTATGAAAAGCCCACAAAGCATCATCAAGTTTATCAGCCCATGAGGCACGATGCTCTCCCACGGTTCTTTCAAGAATTCGCTTTAGTCCTCGGTTGGATATTTCAGCCTGGCCATTAGTTTGTGGGTGGTAGGCAGTGGAAAGACGATGATTTACACCATACTTAGCCATGACTCTTGCGAATTGGTCATTGCAAAAATGAGTCCCACGATCACTAATAATGGCACGAGGCACATCGAATCTAGCGAAAAACGATTTCAAAAAGTTACAAACCACCCTTGCATCATTAGTAGGTAGAGCTTTGGCTTCAACCCATTTGGAGACGTAGTCAACGGCTACAAGGATGTATTTGTTTCCTTTAGATGAAGGGAATGGCCCCATAAAGTCGATACCCCAAACATCAAAGATTTCACATTCTTGTATGAAATTTTGAGGCATCTCGTCTTTATGTGTGATCTTACCTTGTTTTTGGCAAGCATCACATCGTTTAACCATCTCGTGAGCGTCACGATAGATGGTGGGCCAATAAAATCCCGAGTCAAACAATTTTTTGGCGGTGTAGTTGGGACCAAAGTGACCACCGGTGGGTCCTTTGTGGCAAGCGTCAAGGATTTCTAAAGCTGCCGGTCCATCAACACATCGACGAATAATCAAGTCGGCACATTGTTTGAAAAGATACGGGTCATCCCAAAAGTATGTCTTAATGTCTTTGAAGAACTTCTTCTTTTGTTGGGATGTTAACCCGTCGACGAGAATTCCACCCGCCAAGTAGTTTGCAATGTCTGCAAACCACGGGGTTTCATCAGAAGTCGAGTTGATAGACATTAAGGTCTCCAGGGGAAAAGAGTCATTGATCTCTATGGTCAGATGTTCCCCTTGGTAAGGATCCTCAAGTCTACTGAGATGATCCGCGGCTAGGTTTTCAGCTCCTTTTTTATCGCGAATTTCGATTTTAAATTCTTAGAGTAGCAAAACCCAGCGAAGAAGTCTTGGTTTGGAATCTTGTTTAGTTAACAAGTACTTCAACGCGGAATGATCGGTATACACGATAGTGGTAGAAAGGACAAGATAGGGGCAGAACTTTTCAAAAGCATAGACAACAGCTAAAAGCTCTTTTTCGGTTGTCGTATAATGCAATTGAGCCCCAGACATTGTCTTGCTAGCGTAATGGATTGGTTGGAAGTGTTTATTCACTCTTTGGCCCAAAACCGCTCCAATAGCAAAATCACTAGCATCGCACATCAACTCGAAAGGCAGCTCCCAATTAGGGGTAACCAAGACAGGTGCCTTAGTTAGCTTATCCTTAAGCGAGTTGAAGGCTTCAAGACACTCTTTGAAAAAGATAAAAGGAGTGTCTTTTTCCAAGAGGTGGGTCATCAGGCGAGCTATTTGAGAAAAATCTTTGATGAATCGACGGTAGAAGCCCGCATGACCAAGGAAACTTCTCACACCCTTCACGGTTGAAGGTGGAGGCAACTTAGCGATAACATCAACTTTAGCACGGTCTACTTCGAGACCGGCTTTGGAGATTTTGTGTCCTAGCACGATGCCCTCTTTTACCATGAAATGGCATTTTTCCCAATTAAGAACAAGGCGAGTGTCTTCACACCGCTTCATCATACGTTCTAAATTGGCAAGGCAAGCAGAGAAAGAATCGCCATAAACCGAGAAATCATCCATGAATACTTCCATAGTGTCTTCCACCATGTCATGGAAGATAGCCATCATACACCTTTGGAATGTCCCAGGAGCATTACATAAACCAAAAGGCATGCGTTTGTAAGCAAATGTTCCATAGGGACAAGTGAATGTGGTCTTTTCTTGGTCCTTGGGATCGATGGGAATTTGAATATACCCGGAGAAATCGTCTAAAAAGCAGTAATAGTCATTACCCGCAAGACGCTCGAGCATTTGATCCATGAAAGGAAAAGGAAAGTGATCTTTTCTCGTGGCATCATTGAGATTGCGATAATCAATACAAACTCTCCACCCAGTAACGAGACGAGTGGGAATCAACTCGTTGTGTTCATTGGAAACAACGGTTATTCCGCCCTTCTTGGGCACACAATGGACGGGACTTACCCACGGCGAATCCGAAATAGGGTAGATCAAACCGACATCTAGAAGTTTGATAACCTCTTGTTTGATGACGTTATGAATGCGAGGATTAACCCTTCTTTGGCTCTGGATTACGGGTTTAAAGTCATCTTCCATGAGAATCTTGTGAGTACAAAAGTTCGGATCAATTCCGCGGATATCGGAAATTTTCCAAGCAATTGCCTTCTTATGATCTTTAAGCACGACGATGAGGCGAGATTTCTCTTCTTATTTCAAGTCCTTCGCAATGATGACGGGCGACTTCTTATCTTCTTCAAGGAACACGTACTCGAGATGGGGCGGCAACTCCTTAAGTTCTAAATCCAGAGGATTTTTGATGGGAGGCGTTTTCAAAGTCGGAGCATCGATAGCAATAACCGTGGGAGATGGTGGAGAAAGATTGTTTTCTTTAAGAAGGTTCTCAATGAGGCGGAGATCTTCATCCCAATTGGTGGTAGGATCGTCATTAGCTAAGTTCACATCTCCCATGGTGGCTTCCAAATCTTTCCAAAGGAAATCACTTTCTCCAAATAGAGATAGTGATGAATCGATAGAGGAAACGGTCTCAACATTGGGAAGAGAGGTAGGAATACTTTTGCAAGCATCTTTGAAGTGTTCTTCACAAGCCTCATCAAGAACGTCAATACAATTAACACTCTCGTTAGAATAAGGCTGTTTAGACAACTTTCCCATGTTGAAGACGATTTTATCGTCACCCACTCGCATGATAAGCTCACCGGCTTCAACATCGATGAGAGTGCGACCTGTAACACCCCCACAATTGCTATGCGCAGCGGAACTACAACAATGGGTGCTACACAGTATTCATTGCACACAAGATATATCAAACGACGCTAAAAAGACGTCAACTTAAAACTTGAAATTTTAAAATTGTTAGATGATACATGTCCACGGTTTTTCCAACCCCAAATAGTACACAGAGTTTAGCGTTTTCGGTCCCCATGAATCTCAACCCAAATACTTCAGTTTTACAACAACATGACATTAAACTTAAAAAGTTTAAGTAGAAAAAGGAGGGAAAAACAAGCGGACTCCAAGCCGTACACACAACATCCATCCCATGCATGCTCCATCCTACACCTCAGCGGTTACCTGAAACACATGCCAAAAATTTGGTCAACGAAAACGTTGAGTGGAATTCATAGGTTTTACAATCCATTTGAACGTATATATATAATAAAAACCATTCGTGATCATTTATAGTCTTGTCGATCAAACAAACTATAATCAGGATACTGACAATTGTGTTTAAGCTCATGACACTAATCCGTTAACTCAATCACCCGCGTAATAATACCGGCGTGATTCAGATGAAACCAGTGCCCCTTCTAAAGGCATCAGTTGCAATTATACCTTATTTCTCATACAAAATAATCTACCGCAGAACTTACTAAAAGTACAGCTTCTCGGCTAGCATTGGGTCGTTAACCCCGTAGTACTACAAATTGCATAAGCGGCTATTTCCCCCTACTCGAGGGCAGGACAATAGTTAATAGTTCATGATTTTAGGGACTTTTGCAACTTTGGTACTCAACACAATTTCTAAGGCAACTTTCGGGTCTAACAATCATTCATGATATACGTTCCTTTTAAAAACTAGCATGCATTTCCCTCGCGGGTAAAACAATTTGAAATAATATAAGCGAGGCTATAAATTCACACCTTATATCTTAAGTAGTCGGTAGTTCGAGGGATGATCACTGACGACGAAACGGATGCCCGGTTAAATCAACACCTATCACAAATAACGCGTAATGAGTAATCTCATTTAAATACTTTACGGTACTGTATAAAATACATATATACTAGTCACTTAGGACAAGTATAACTCACGCCAAAAACAAAATAACAAGTATCACTCATTTTATTCCATTCGTTCTCATTACTTACGTTATCCATTTTTACCCATTCACACCGGTACTTGACTAAAGTACGGGCTGTTTTACCTTATTTAACCACACTTGTAAAATTTGACAAAATTTCCAAAAATCCTATAAGACCTGTAGATGACATGTTTTTAAGCCCAATAAAAGTTTTTACTTTTACGACCCGTTACGCAACTCTTTTCCACGACTACATTTTACGGGCTGAAATTGCGCTTCGACCAATTTTGACCTCTTTGACCTATATGAAAAATACCTTTGACTTCCTTGACACCTAAGTCAACATATAGACCCATTTACACAGGTTAGGGACCAAATTTTGACCCTTGACCATTTACCAATTTATACTTGTGACCCTCGGGATTTGACTAAAACTTTACGTAAATTCGGATTACGAAAGTCCTCGTCTCCCGGTACCCGATCTTTAAAATGTCATAACTTTTAGCTCGTTTTGAGTCACGGGCTCTACCTTATACCAAATTAAAGCTAGAAAGACCCTCTATCACTACATTTAGTTTTCAAGACCTGGAACAAAAATCATTTTTATGAAATGGACCAAATGTTTCTGCCTAAAAATGACCATACCAAAAACGCACTTAGACTCGATTCCAAGCCTTCTAACCACCACTAAACATCATCCTAAGCCTTCCCAAACATATCCTAACATCAAATTTCAATCCTACCCCTATTGATCAACCAATCTCAAAATCAAAACTTCCAAGAAATGAACATGCAACTAGCTACACCTATGTAAAACATCCTAAAACAATGAACCAAACATAATAACAACACTCAAAATCAACAACCACCATGGCTCCCCAAACACCCCCATTGCCGTGGGGTTTGGGTGACCCAATCACCACAACCAAATTAATTTTGGTGGGTTTTCTTGGTGTTCTTGCATCCATTACTCATAAAATCAACATGCATTAGCACATTTAGCCACAAAAACGAATTTGGATCATCTTGAAAAATCTTGGAAAATTTTTGTTAGTGCATGTGGGATTTGAGCACATGAACATGTGGGGAATGACCAAACTAGATGTGGTCTAACCTTAGATTTTAGGAAAATCAAGTGGAAAAAGATTTTTGGTGAATTTTTCTTGGTGTTGGGGGTGTCCGTCGGCTTTAGAGAGAAAGGAGGGAGAGAGAGTTTGATTTTTGGTGAAAGTTGTGTATGTGTTTGTGTTTGTGTGATTTTTGCCCTTTTTGGTAGGTTGGGAGGGGCCTAATTGCAATTTTTAAATTCTTTTGTCCTCAAATGAAAAACGTCCTCAAAACTTTGCGGGTTCGACTTATTTGTCAATTTTGAAAATTTTACGGGAGTCGGAAATCTTCCCGAACGCTCCAAAATATTTTTGGGATACTTTAAATGTACTCGGAAGGCTATAAAACTCACCCGACTCAACTTAACACGAACCGTAAATAAAATTCTCGAAAAATTACATTATCGATAAATCGTCAAAAATTATATAAAATTGGGCATCCCTCGGGATCGTAATCGTCATCGTCCTTCTTAAATCGTCAATCGTAAAAATTATAACCTCGAACATCGGCTTTAACCAAAATACTTATAAACATAGAAATTATAATTTATTAAAAAAATTTCAAAAATTAGCGTAATTTAGGGTATCGTTAATGACCTCGATTCTAGGGTGTCACATCCACCCCTCCTTAAAGAGAGCGACGTCCCGGCGCTCGCCTCTTCTTGTACTCACATTTCGTCTTACTGGAACAGATGAGGATACCTTTTCTTGAAAAAGTCCTCACGTTCCCAGGTGTATTCCGGTCCACGCTTAGAATTCCATCGGACCTTCACAATAGGAATCCTACTACGCTTCAACCGCTTGACCTCCCGGTCCATAATTTCCACAGGTTCTTCCACAAAGTGCATTTTGTCGTCTAGTCGGATCTCGTCCAAAGGAATCACCAATTCCTTGTCCGCCAAACTCTTCTTCAGGTTCGATACGTGAAACGTGTCATGAATAGCGCTAAGCTCGGTCGGCAATTCTAACTTGTACGCTACCGGTCCAATTCGTTCAACGATCTTAAACGGTCCAATATACCTCGGACTCAACTTTCCTTTCTTTCCAAAACGAATTACACCCTTCCACGGCGATACCTTGAGCATAACCATATCTCCAACTTCAAACTCCAATGGTTTCCTTCGGTTATCGGCATAACTCTTCTGTCGGCTTCTCGCAGCAAGTAGTCGGTTCTTGATCTGCACGATCTTCTCTGTCGTTTCTAAAACCATTTCGGGTCCAGTCAATTGACTTTCCCCTACTTCACTCCAACACACAGGCGATCTACACTTCCTTCCATACAATGCTTCGAACGGTGCCGCTTTGATACTCGCATGATAACTATTATTGTACGAAAATTCCACTAGAGGCAAGTGGCGTTCCCAACTTCCTCCAAAATCGATCACGCATGCTCGGAGCATGTCCTCCATCGTTTGAATCGTTCGTTCACTCAGGCCGTCAGTTTCCGGGTGATAAGCCGTGCTTAAACTCAGTTCAGTGCCCATCGCACGTTGAAGCGATTTCCAAAATTCCGACGTAAATCTACTGTCGCGATCCGAAATGATCGATAACGGCACTCCATGTCTACAGACGATCTCCTTCACGTACACGCTGGCGAGTCTTTCCATGCTGTCCGTCTTCTTCATAGGTAAGAAAAGAGCAGATTTCGTCAACCTATCCACAATTACCCATATCATATCGCTTCCACTAGGAGTCCTAGGTAAACCCGTCACGAAATCCATTGCGATTTTCTCCCATTTCCATTCTGGGATCTCCGGTTGTACCAACAATCCAGATGGTTTCTTATGTTCTGCCTGAACCTTCGCGCAAGTCAAACATTTACTAACGTAACGAGCAATATCCGCCTTCATATTCGGCCACCAATAAACTTTCTTCAGGTCGTGGTACATTTTATCCGATCCGGGATGTATCGAATACTTCGACTTATGCGACTCATTCATAACCAATTCTCGAACTCCAGGCTTTCCTTCCTCAGATGAACACAGTGGCAACCAAATTCGATTCTCAAAATATCTTAGTCCGTCTGACCTAATCACAAAAAGAGGTTTCAACATTCGTCCCAAGTTCTCGGCTTCAACATTCCCTTTCATTAAACCTCTCTCCTGAGCCTTCAGTATGGTTTCGGTTAAGTCAACGCTCTCACTCATCACTAAAGCTCTAACCCTCAAAGGTTTCTCCCGTTCCTTCCTACTCAATGCATCCGCTACAACATTCGCCTTGCCAGGGTGGTAGCGAATTTCGCAGTCATAATCACTCAATAGTTCAACCCATCGTCTTTGTCGCATATTCAACTCCTTTTGATCTAAAATGTGCTGCAAACTCTTGTGATCAGTGAATACAACACACTTTGTCCCATACAGATAGTGTCTCCACAGTTTTAACGCAAAAACTACCGCTCCTAATTCCAAATCGTGCGTCGTGTAGTTCTCCTCATTCTTCCTTAGTTGCCTCGACGCGTAAGCTATCACCTTTTCACGTTGCATTAATACCGCTCCATAACCTTTACGAGACGCATCACAATACACTACGAAGTCTTCGGTTCCTTCAGGCAATGACAAAATCGGCGCGGAACATAACTTATCCTTGAGCGTTTCGAAAGCAAGCTCTTCCTCATTTCCCCATTCGTACACCCTATTCTTTTCGGTAAGCCGCGTCAATGGTTTTGCAATCAATGAAAATCCTTCGATAAACCTTCTATAATACCCAGCTAAACCCAAAAATTGTCGAACTTCAGTCGGCGTCGTCGGTGCTGACCATTCCCTGATCGCTACTATCTTAGCAGGATCTACACGAACTCCCTCACTATCAATCACATGACCTAGAAACTGCACTGATTCCAACCAAAACTCACACTTAGAGAATTTTGCATACAGCTTCTCCTTCCTTAACAACTCCAAAATCTTTCTTAGGTGCTTCTCGTGCTCCTCCCTATTCTTAGAGTAAATAAGTATATCATCGATGAAAACAATAACAAACTTATCTAGATACGGCTTGCACACGCGATTCATAAGGTCCATGAATACAGCAGGCGCGTTAGTCAACCCAAACGGCATCACTCGAAATTCAAAGTGTCCATACCGCGTACGAAAGGCAGTTACAGGAATATCCTCCTCTCTTACACGCAGTTGATGATACCCTGATCTTAAATCGATCTTTGAGTATACACTGGAACCTTGCAATTGATCGAACAAATCATCAATCCTCGGCAATGGGTACCGATTCTTAACCGTCAGCTTATTGAGTTCCCTATAGTCAATACACACCCTAAACGAACCATCCTTCTTCTTTACGAACAACACTGGCGCTCCCCAAGGTGATGAGCTCGGCCTAATAAATCCTTTGTCCATCAATTCCTTCAATTGATCCGCTAACTCCTTTAACTCAGATGGTGCTAAGCGATAAGGTGCACGTGCAACCGGCGCAGCTCCTGGCACTAAATCAATTCGAAACTCGACCTCACGGGTAGGCGGTAAACCTGGCAACTCGTCTGGAAAAACGTCCGGATACTCGCAAATAACTGGTACCTCTTCGATCCTCGCCTCTACATCACCATCGCTCGAAACTTGTGCCAAAAACACATCGCATCCGCTCTCTACATACTTCATCATTTTCAAACACGAAATCACCTTCAAACGAGAAGTGCATTCGTCTCCTTTTACCGTCAAAACCCTATTCCTCAACGGAATCTGAACCAATCTCTCACCACAGACGATCGTAGCACTGTGCGCCATTAGCCAATCCATTCCCACAATCACGTCAAACGATCCTAGCTCTATAGGCATCAAGTCGATTTTAAAAGCGTAATTTCCTAACTTCAAGGTACACCCTTTCAGTATAGAATTCGTACTAACAATTTTTCCATCGGCTAATTCAACATTATAACTAGTCGTTAACAACACCGGTTCTCTATCAATATGACGACTAAATCTAACGTCTACAAAACTCTTGTCGGAGCCAGAATCAAATAAAATACTAGCATAACAAGCGTCTAGCAAAAACGTACCGGTAACCACATTTGGACCCTGTGGTTTATCAGCAGTTCCCACTTGATACACAGCTGCCGCATTATTTCCTCCCCGTCTGTTTCCTGCCTTCGGGCAATTCGCTTGCACATGCCCTCTTTCTCCACAACTATAACATCCCCTCATCCTAATAGCATTAGCCCCAGTGGCTACTCCTCCCGTTCGACAACCAGATGTCCTATGACCTGCCTTTCCACACTTGCCGCATGCCGGCGGGCAATTTCCAACATGATACAAGTTGCACTTACCACAATGGGGATTCACTTTCACACCTCTAGGGTTCGTCACTGCCCTCATCCCTTCGTTCCTTCTCTGATTAAACTGCTGATTACGGTTCGGCCCATGGTTGTTTCGATTTCCACCTCGGTTCTGGCCTTGGGATTGATTACTTTGTGCTGCTTCCCATTTCCTTTTGTTGCCTTCAGCAATGTAGTTCTGCTTGTCCTGAAGCTTAACGTCCATCAGAGCGTGAGCCATTTGAACTGCTTCATCAAACGTTCCAGGTTTTGACGAAGTTGTTTCACCTTTGATGTTGCTAGATAAACCCTTAATATACTGCTTCATTTTCTTGGCATCATTGGCAAATATGTCCGGACACAAAAGACTTAACTCATTGAATCTCCTGGTGTAAGCAGCTATATCGTTGTTCTTCAAGGTTAAGTGCCTCAATTCGTCCTCCAATTGCCCCAATTCCTCCTCTGGGCAAAACTTCTTAGTCAACAAAGCCTTGGTCGCATTCCACGTCCTTGCATTCGCTACAGCCAATCCAACCGTAGCTACCTGGGTATTCCACCAACTTAACGCATCATCAAGAAACGTAGCAGCTGCAAACTTTACTTTATCTGCTTCTGCACAACCACTGATTTCAAACGTACTTTCAACCTTTTCCAACCATCGTCTAAGTTCTAAAGCTCCACCCGTTCCACGGAACTGCATGGGACCACACTTCATAAAACTAGAATAGGTACACACTCTCGGGGCTTGCTGTCTCCCCGCGTTCCTTCCCGGATCCTGATTTCTCCCAGCTCGGTCCGCTTGCAACGCATTTGCTATAGCTTCCTGAATCATGGTGTTAACACGATCGGCAGTCAACTTTGGAGGCATGGTGTTATCGAATATCTCTTTCTGCAAGACAAAGAAAATAGAAAAACAATGTAAGTATTCATATCAAGTTTCCCAGACATAAAATACATACAACGACACATCACTACGGAGTTACTAATATTCATCAATTCACACCACAAAAGATCAAATTTAAGACATATCACAGATCATGAAAGGTAACATAGATTGTATTGATAATTAACCAAAATCGTGACAAGTATTGCCACTACAATCGTTCACCACAAAACATCAAGTACTTGAGTTTCTCGTCATAATACCATCATACAAAGGTCCAAAATAGTTCTATTACAATGATCAAAGAAAATACAAAACAAGTAACTAGGCATGTGGTGATCCACACGGCCTCTTGGATGGCGGCTCGTCGTCGTCTTCCTCGGTTTCCTCATCACTAACGTCCTCATCCACATCATCCACTTTCCTTTTTCCTTTCTCATCCGGCCCACATTCTGTTTCCTTTTTCGTCCCTGATGTGGATCCACACTCAATCACTACCTGACTTCCCACCGTAATACAAGCACCTCTAGTAGGCGGCTGAATCATGACGTCATTCGCCTCCATCTCCAAATCGTCCACGAATCTCCAATCCGGGGGCAATGAATCCCTCACACGATGCTCCCAACTCTGCATCCTCGACAACCTCACCTGATCCTCCCTAACACGGTCAAGACTAGCACTTAAATTTGCAACCATTGATCTTAAACTGTTGATGTCACTTTTGTTCACATTCCCGTCATACTCAATTCTTGCAGTCCTTTCCAACAGTCTTTGGTGTTCCCTTTCAGTCTTATCAAACTTCTTAATTACCCTAGTCTCGACTACAAACCGCTCATACATCAACCTTTCCATCCTCCCTAAACGTCCTGCGGGATCCCAGTAGTGTCTCGGTCTCGGAAAGTAGACCCTTGCAATATTCTCATGAATCGATGGCGACTTGGATGATTTGCTGGACTCTCCACTGCTCCCATTACTTACTCTAACCAATCCTGACACGGTTCTCAAATAATCCTTACAATTGTCCATCGGGCGATCAAAGGGTTGCTGCTCATAACGACCGGTTGGTGGTACCTCATAACCCTTCGGTGAATTCGGAGATTGAAACAAATCGGGTTCGGTCTGACCTACGGCATCCTCGGGAATGCCATCATCCATTAGCTCCTCGGGTTCTTCCTCAGAATCCTCACTCTCGTCACTACTCATGCTGAAATTATCCACCTCACTTTCGCCATTGTCGTTTTCCGGCCCTATTTCGTCTTCTGGAGCGATCCATCCATTATTATTGTCCGGCGGGTTCGGAGGAAACGGTCCCCCTTCGTGACCTACGACGTAATCGTTTCCGTTATCGTTGGGCGGTACCTCGGCCATTCCTGCAATAACAGCGAATTTCGGAGGGTACATAAGTAATTATACAATAATTATAAATACATGCATGCAAATGCAATGCAAAGGTGGTACATATGCCCAAAATGTAATAATATGATGCTCATGCATGATTAATACGAAAATTACAATGTCGGATATTTCACGTAAAATTCAACGTCTACATATAGTAATTCCATACTTATGTAATAATTACCCACATATATACTTTACTCAAAAGTATACGTCAAATGCCATAAATACAACAATAAATCTTACCGGAGCCATGCAGGATAGTTGTGTGTGCTTGGACCCTTTCTTACGACACCAAAAGTTATAGTTTAGGATTTTCAAAAACGACCTAGTTCTCTATAACTCGTGGCTCTGATTACCAATCTGTAACACCCCCACAATTGCTATGCGCAGCGGAACTACAACAATGGGTGCTACACAGTATTCATTGCACACAAGATATATCAAACGACGCTAAAAAGACGTCAACTTAAAACTTGAAATTTTAAAATTGTTAGATGATACATGTCCACGGTTTTTCCAACCCCAAATAGTACACAGAGTTTAGCGTTTTCGGTCCCCATGAATCTCAACCCAAATACTTCAGTTTTACAACAACATGACATTAAACTTAAAAAGTTTAAGTAGAAAAAGGAGGGAAAAACAAGCGGACTCCAAGCCGTACACACAACATCCATCCCATGCATGCTCCATCCTACACCTCAGCGGTTACCTGAAACACATGCCAAAAATTTGGTCAACGAAAACGTTGAGTGGAATTCATAGGTTTTACAATCCATTTGAACGTATATATATATAATAAAAACCATTCGTGATCATTTATAGTCTTGTCGATCAAACAAACTATAATCAGGATACTGACAATTGTGTTTAAGCTCATGACACTAATCCGTTAACTCAATCACCCGCGTAATAATACCGGCGTGATTCAGATGAAACCAGTGCCCCTTCTAAAGGCATCAGTTGCAATTATACCTTATTTCTCATACAAAATAATCTACCGCAGAACTTACTCAAAGTACAGCTTCTCGGCTAGCATTGGGTCGTTAACCCCGTAGTACTACAAATTGCATAAGCGGCTATTTCCCCCTACTCGAGGGCAGGACAATAGTTAATAGTTCATGATTTTAGGGACTTTTGCAACTTTGGTACTCAACACAATTTCTAAGGCAACTTTCGGGTCTAACAATCATTCATGATATACGTTCCTTTTAAAAACTAGCATGCATTTCCCTCGCGGGTAAAACAATTTGAAATAATATAAGCGAGGCTATAAATTCACACCTTATATCTTAAGTAGTCGGTAGTTCGAGGGATGATCACTGACGACGAAACGGATGCCCGGTTAAATCAACACCTATCACAAATAACGCGTAATGAGTAATCTCATTTAAATACTTTACGGTACTGTATAAAATACATATATACTAGTCACTTAGGACAAGTATAACTCACGCCAAAAACAAAATAACAAGTATCACTCATTTTATTCCATTCGTTCTCATTACTTACGTTATCCATTTTTACCCATTCACACCGGTACTTGACTAAAGTACGGGCTGTTTTACCTTATTTAACCACACTTGTAAAATTTGACAAAATTTACAAAAATCCTATAAGACCTGTAGATGACATGTTTTTAAGCCCAATAAAAGTTTTTACTTTTACGACCCGTTACGCAACTCTTTTCCACGACTACATTTTACGGGCTGAAATTGCGCTTCGACCAATTTTGACCTCTTTGACCTATATGAAAAATACCTTTGACTTCCTTGACACCTAAGTCAACATATAGACCCATTTACACAGGTTAGGGACCAAATTTTGACCCTTGACCATTTACCAATTTATACTTGTGACCCTCGGGATTTGACTAAAACTTTACGTAAATTCGGATTACGAAAGTCCTCGTCTCCCGGTACCCGATCTTTAAAATGTCATAACTTTTAGCTCGTTTTGAGTCACGGGCTCTACCTTATACCAAATTAAAGCTAGAAAGACCCTCTATCACTACATTTAGTTTTCAAGACCTGGAACAAAAATCATTTTTATGAAATGGACCAAATGTTTCTGCCTAAAAATGACCATACCAAAAACGCACTTAGACTCGATTCCAAGCCTTCTAACCACCACTAAACATCATCCTAAGCCTTCCCAAACATATCCTAACATCAAATTTCAATCCTACCCCTATTGATCAACCAATCTCAAAATCAAAACTTCCAAGAAATGAACATGCAACTAGCTACACCTATGTAAAACATCCTAAAACAATGAACCAAACATAATAACAACACTCAAAATCAACAACCACCATGGCTCCCCAAACACCCCCATTGCCGTGGGGTTTGGGTGACCCAATCACCACAACCAAATTAATTTTGGTGGGTTTTCTTGGTGTTCTTGCATCCATTACTCATAAAATCAACATGCATTAGCACATTTAGCCACAAAAACGAATTTGGATCATCTTGAAAAATCTTGGAAAATTTTTGTTAGTGCATGTGGGATTTGAGCACATGAACATGTGGGGAATGACCAAACTAGATGTGGTCTAACCTTAGATTTTAGGAAAATCAAGTGGAAAAAGATTTTTGGTGAATTTTTCTTGGTGTTGGGGGTGTCCGTCGGCTTTAGAGAGAAAGGAGGGAGAGAGAGTTTGATTTTTGGTGAAAGTTGTGTATGTGTTTGTGTTTGTGTGATTTTTGCCCTTTTTGGTGGGTTGGGAGGGGCCTAATTGCAATTTTTAACTTCTTTTGGCCTCAAATGAAAAACGTCCTCAAAACTTTGCGGGTTCGACTTATTTGTCAATTTTGAAAATTTTACGGGAGTCGAAAATCTTCCCGAACGCTCCAAAATATTTTTGGGATACTTTAAATGTACTCGGAAGGCTATAAAACTCACCCGACTCAACTTAACACGAACCGTAAATAAAATTCTCGAAAAATTACATTATCGATAAATCGTCAAAAATTATATAAAATTGGGCATCCCTCGGGATCGTAATCGTCATCGTCCTTCTTAAATCGTCAATCGTAAAAATTATAACCTCGAACATCGGCTTTAACCAAAATACTTATAAACATAGAAATTATAATTTATTAAAAAAATTTCAAAAATTAGCGTAATTTAGGGTATCGTTAATGACCTCGATTCTAGGGTGTCACACGACCGGTCCTCAAGAATGGACGACCAACAATTAATGGCACACGAGGGTCCATCTCGTAGTCGACGACGACGAAATCGGCAGGAAAAGTGAATTTGTCTACTCCTACAAAGACGTCTTCGGTTATCCCCACTGGATAAGCAACCGTACGGTTGGCTAATTCCAAAGTCATTTTGGTGGGGACTAGCTCAGGGAGAGATAATTGCTTCCAAACGCTTAGAGGCATTAAGTTAATACTGGCACCTAGATCGGCTAGGGCCATGCAATTCTCTACTCCCGGGAAGTTACAAGGGATTAAGAAACGACCCGGATCACCAAGCTTGGTTGGCAATTTCCTTAAGAGCACTGCAGAGCAATTCTCATTAAGTTGGGTGTTAGAAATATCAAGAAGCTTCTCCTTGTCGCTAAGAAGATCTTTGAACATTTTCGCGTACTTAGGCATGTGAGCGAGAGCCTCAGCGAAGGAGATGTTAAAATTCAATTTTTTGAACATTTTAAGAAAGTTCGAAACCTGTATATCGTCCTTGCTTTTGAGCTTCTCTTTCCTCAACCTTGATGGATAAGGTATATCGGAAGAAGAGGAAGGCTTTGGAAGAATAGGATCACTCACATCCTTGGGTGGAGGAGGGGTAGAAGTAAGAGGGGGAGAAATTGGGGAAGTAGAAGGATGAGGAATAGGAGCAGGTGACACGTTCTCCTTAGTCACAATCACCGGTGGAGGTATAGGAAGCTCGGGTTCCTTGGTACCTTTGCCACTACGAGTGGTGATTGCTTTCATCTCCCCTCTTGGATTCGCAACGGTGTTACTCGGAAGAGTACCCGAAGAATAAGGTTGATTACCTTGGAAGAAACTAGCCATCATGTTCCTTAAGTCATTCGTTTGACTATCCAAAGTGTTTCTCATATCAGCTCTCAGATCGTTTCCTTGTTTCACCAGGTCAGCTTTCAAGTTGCGCACTTCCTGTTGGAGATTGTCCACGATCACATCGTTAGTCCTCATGTAGGTTCCAATGTCTTGGTGTAACGCGATGGGTTGGTTGGGAGGAGCATTGTATGCGTGTGGTTGATAAGCAGGTTGCTGGTAAACTTGGTTGTTTCTTTGAGGTGGATGTTGTTGTTTGTGAGGTGGTATGTATGGTCCACGAGATTGTTGTTGTTGTTGAGGAGGGCGGTTGAGGTTTTGTTGTTGGTTTGGGTTGTTAGGAGTAAAACCGGGCGGGGAAAGAAAGTTGTTGGAACGGTAGCTAAGCAAGTTGCGGTCACCTTGAGGACGAGCTTGATAAGCGGGTTGAGGATAGGTACCGTATGCTGCATTCACATTCTCAGAAGGGTAGTCTTGGGTGGCTGTACAAGTGGTGTAACAGTGAGGACCCCCGCATATCTCACATGGTTGGCTAACAGCATTGACTTGAGCGTCATGAGCGTTTTTAGCGTTGATGCTGTTGGTGTTGCTGGCGGTTTGGGTAGCAAGCGATTCAAGAAGCACAGTGATTTTGTCAAGTCGCTTATCGCTGTCACTAGTACTAGCACTAGCGACATTGGTCCGCACACTCTTGGTTTGAACACGAGACTTATTCTCAATGATATCCCAAGCAGCATTGGAAGTCTTAGCCAAAATATTACCCCCCGAGGCACTGTTTAGTGAATCTTGGTCATTCATGCTTAAACCATTATAAAAAGTGTTAATTTGGTGCACTTTGGTAAAACCATGTTGTGGGCATTTTCTTAAAAGATCTTTGAAACGGTCCCAAGATTCACTAAAAGACTCATCGTACTTTTGTTCAAAATTAATGATTTCATTCCGCAAAGCGGTAGTACGAGAGGGTGGGAAAAAGTAGTTGATAAACTTGGTCTCCAAATCCGTCCACGTAAGAATACTTTGTGGCGGTTCCTTAGCAAGCCAATGTCGGGCTTGTCCCTCTAAAGAAAAGGGAAAAAGTTGTAAACGGATTACCTCTTGTGGAACACCATTGAATTTGACCGTATTCGTGAGTTGCAGGAATCTCTTGATGTGGTCATGAGGATCATCAATGGTACGCCCCAAGAATGGTTGAGCAGAGACCATCTGGATAAAACCGGATTTGAGCTCAAAGTTGTTGGCTGCAAACGCGGGTATGACAATTGGATCATTGTTGCCATCTACATGTGCTTGCAGAAGTTCAATCATCGGGCGATTGTCTGGTAGAGGCTCATTGTTGTTGTTATTATTGTTGTTGAGCGGTGGATTGTTATTGTTATTATTGTTTTGAAGTGGGTTATTGTTGTTGTTTTGTACACCGGCCATGTCTAAGTCTTCGAGAGGCTCGGGCTCTTGATAAGACGTTGATCGTGTACGCATGCACCTGCAAAAGAACTAACAAGGCAAAAACAAAGCAAAAATATTTTTGGTTTTTATGTTTTTTAATTTTTAGGATTTTTGAAAATTTTATATTTTTTTAGGGTTTTTGAAATTTTTTTATGAAAAAGTAACGTTCACGCTGAACGGATCCCAAATTCCAAGTTCTCACAAAAAACTGTTGATCTTAACGAGAAGAGCCGGCAACGACGCCATTTTAATGTAAAGATTTTACTAGTTGAAAGTTCGTTTCTCGGTATCTCCTCGAATTGATCACAGCTCAAAGTGGAATGATTTGTTCTTGGTGACAAAAAGTGGGTTTGCTTTTCTATTCTACTTAAAAAGGTTAAAAAGGTAAATAAGTGAAGTAAATTAAGTTTTAAACCAAAAACAGTGAATGAAATAAACCTTGAATTGAAATTAAACAGTTAAATGATTTAAACAGTAAAAGACCCTTACTGAAAATATGGTGCTATCCGGAATAATGACCATGCGGAATATCAAAGCTATGCGGAATAAACAAGGCTTACTCGGAATAATCATACTATGCGGAATAATGGAGCCCTATGCGGAATAAATTTACCATGCGGAATAATGGAGCCCTATGCGGAATAAATTTACCATGCGGAATAATGGAGCCCTATGCGGAAGAAATTTACCATGCGGAATAAATCTTCTACTCGGAATAGTTAAGTCTATGCGGAATAAGTGGTTCTATGCGGAGAAAAATGACCATTCGGAATAAAGGCACTATTTGGAATATATAAGCTAAGCGGAATATAAAATTATTCCGAATAAGGAATGAACTAAGAAGGCTACTCGAAATATATAATATTCCGAATAAGAGACATAATAATCAGACTATTCGGAATATGTGAACATTCCGAATAAGGGGTAAAACAAATGGACTATTCGGAATATATGAATATTCCAAATAAAGGGTAAAGTAAACAGCTATACGGAATAAACCTGGGCTGAAGAACAGTAGACAGCAGAAACTTAAACAGGGGATACGAATTTTTACTAAATCGAGCCAAATAAACAAAAAGGTTTAACCGAATTAACCAGAAATCATCTATTAACCACAAGGATCAAATCCCAATCATAAAAACACAAAATCAACAACTTTTGAAGATCAAAATCAAATTAATAAGAACTTAAGCACTTTGAATAAAAAGATGATGATAAATAAGAGGAATGAAAAGATTAAATAAAAACTTGTATTGATGATTAAGATTCAGTAAACAAAATGAAGGATTAAACTTATAAGATTTAAGAACAAAAACAAGAATCAAAATCACCAAACACCCTAATGGTGTTGGTGATGCCTACGAACAGAAAGAGAGAAAAAAGGAATGAAAAAAACTGAATGAAAAGTGTGAAGGGAAATCTTTATATAGGTCTCCCTTTTGGTTGGTGAGTGGGCTTTCTCCCTATCTTCTTGTCTTCTCGTCTTTTCAGAAAAGTTGACGTTTTCGATTCTGATTCGAGATCTGTCGACGATTAAATTCAACTCGTCTTTTAATTTCTTCCCTTAATAGACTTGAGTTTCTTCGACATATGTAAATCTTCCATCTTTGGTCCTTTTCTTCGATAAATCTTCAAATAGGCCCATTGACTTCAAATCTTTTGCATCTCTTGGACAATAGACTTCGTCTTTAGTATTTTTCCTTGATAAAACCCGTGCAATCCCATGTTTTCTTCAATAATCATCCGATTGACTCTGAAAACAAAATAAACACAAAAAACACGCATAATTCCAAACAAATGATATTAAACACGCGTTTTGGTCTTATTTTAGTAAGAAATAAGTGGTAAAAGGATGGGTGTTTTCACACCTATCAATGAGCAGTAGCTATAACTAACTTAATTGTAGCACATAATATGAAGTTCATGCTGCCAAAAATGAGCTTCTAACTCATTGTAGAACTCTAGATATGATAAAAATGGTGAAGATGAAACTAAAAATCAGATTTTGAAGAATTAATGTTTAATACTATTATATAAGCACTCAAATAATATAGTAAAAAATGTGAAATTAAAACCCACTAACTTATGAATTTCATTTATATAAATATGTATAAGGTTAAATAAATGGACACTTTATAAAAATGGTAGTTGAATAAGTTTTATAAGTTATAAAAACTATAAACATGATTTTTACGACTTTTTCGGCTATTACCGTAAAATTAACGTTTTTCGCCAATTAAAACTTAGACGATCAAACCCGTCTAATGTAAACTTTTATAAACTCATATACTGATATATAAACATATATAACAAGTAAAAACCAATAAAAACCCGAACTATATAACATACGGACATTAACGGGCTAAGTTAACATTATTGGACTAACAATACAACAAAATGGGCTAAAACACTTATAAACTTATTTATTGGGCTTAACCCATTTGGGCCCAACATGTAAAGTATAAATACTGATAATACAAGTATAAAATGGATTAATACAAGTGATTGAACTTATAATAAGTTTATTGGACTTAAAATATGTAAATAGGTAAAACTAGTAAACTAGTATAAAAGTTATCGACACATAACACTAAAATGAGTAAATGAGAATATGTAAACCCACTTGATCATCATATATATATAATCATCATATGTATACATAATTGTTATTTTTATAAAGTCATTGGACAAGAGTCTAAGACGAGTATTATTTGTCTAGGTTTCCATGATTGAAGCACGTACCGTACGTACGAATTACCGATAACCCGCTTTCCCACATCAACGTGAGTTCATAGCCTAGCACTCTTTTAAAGTTTTTATGAAATGTTTTATAAACCCGCGAGGGAGATAACATGTTAGTTTTTATGAAATAGGACACTAGTTGTCCCGATTGTTTGTTTGTTGATTTGGACCCGAATGATTGTATGACCTGATGAATGTTAAATGACCCGATAGATGAAAAAAATGGATTATTAAAGTTAGGTTATGTCACTAAAAGTCCCATTAGCATGAATTGTGAACTACCGGGATTTGGTAGACACTTATGCATATAATAGTACTATTTGGGGACGATCACCCCAGTTCGCGCCTTGACGGTTGATCCCCGTCGTGCCACATTGATTGGTAAGCGAATTTATGTATGAGAAGATTTCCAAGCGTGATTATTGTGACGACACGCTAACTTAGATGGGCAAATTGAGTTTTGGGCTATCTACCCGTTGTTTTTTGTAGTAAGGTAACAATGTCATGCGGCTTATAATAATCCAAAATAACGAAATATTGATTTTATGCTTGTGTTTTGCTTTTACATAACCATATTCATATAACGGATTTTATTTAACTTTATACAACGTTGTAAAACGTATTGTATGATGTTTTTACGACATTGGCTCGTATAATGCTTTTTAAGGCAAATGCCTATATTATGATTTTCGATAAGGATTTGTATAAAAATGACTTTGGCTATTTTATGGCCTATTACAAAGATTTGTACCAAAATGATTTTTGGTAATAATTTTATACCGATGATATATTGATGGATTTTATCAAACTCTATGAATTCACTCGGCGTTATCGCTGACCTTTTCTTTTAACATGTTTTATCTCAGGTACTTGAAGGTAATTCTCGGGAAGACAACAAGAATTCATGGCCCGCACCTAAATAACTATTTCCATTCAAATGCTTTGTAAAACCTGTATTAAATACAATGACTTGGGACCTATGTAACTTTGATATTTATGAATGGAAATGCTTTATTAATAAAACGACGCGACTTTTAAGCGTTGTCTATGATGTGAGTAATGTGCTATCCCGTAACACCAACTAGTCTTCCGCTATACTGAGTTGTATAAATTTGGGAGTGTTACATTTTATATTTTGAGGTTTAAACCACATTAAGTGATTTGCTAGACATTGCACTATAAAGGAGTAGAATTAAGATTATGATGTATTACCTATATAGTTTTTATATTTTGAGGTTTATATCACACTAGTGATGTGCTAGACAATTCACTTTAATACCTTAAAATGTAGCGCTTTTTCTTAAAGGAACTTATAATCTAAATGTACTTTCTAATTAATTATAGTTTTTGTTCTACTGAATTTTAGTTTACATCTTACTGCATTACAGTACAAAGGATACCACAATGACTTATGTAAATGATGTACTGTGATAGAGTTTTAATATCATAATAAATGATGTAATGTTTTCCAACATTCTTATCATTCATTTATAGATGAAGATGATTTTTAAATTGTTAAAGTTAGAAATCACGTAGGGTTTTATGTTGTTGGAAAATATGGGACTAGTAGGTGGTATTATGATATTTTAGCACATGGTGAGAAACCTATACAAGGAACTCATCTTGTTTCGATTGACCAACATATGTTGTAGCACATGGCGAGAAACCTATAAAATTTTATGACTGTTTTTATGCTTAATGTGGTTATTTATAAACAATAATGCAGTAGATGTGATGCATCACAAAATTATATTCTACTACATTAGTTGTAATGCAGTTTATATAGCTGATGTTCTTAGAAAGGTTTTAATTTAACATCCTACTCTATTATAAATTACATCATACTACGTTATTGATTATATTCTACCAAGGTCTTTCTGAAATATACTCAATATCTTTCTATTCATTTTTAATAACTTTATGCTTCTACGTTATTTTGTTTCGTATATTGTGATGTAGTAGAATATACATTCTGATGCATTGGAATATATATTATAATGTTGCAGAATAACATAGTGATGCACTAAAGTCATTAGAGGAGTATGTGTATTGTATATGGAGAAAACAGCTGAAATTGCCACAATCAAAGAAAAGCAAGCAACCAGTAGAGTCGAGTGTTATAGCCAAGAAAGAGCACTTCACTAAAAATTTCATAAATCCTTGACATGTTCATTGAAAGTGCCATCATCGAAGAAAAGCAGGCAAGTAGCCAAGTTGACAAGAGATGGGCTTAGAGGATGTACTTACAAAGTTTAAAAGCATTATTTCAATATTTTGTTTTCAATTGCTATAAGTATTGTATAGATATTAAAGCATTATCTCCACGGCAAGTTTTTGGTTCTATGATGTATAACATTTATTACCAAATATCAATGAAATAAAATCTCAGTGTTTCAGAATATATTGGTATCTTTCTATTTTATGAACTTACTGCATAATGTTTTTGTAGTATATTATGATGCAGTATATATACATGTTGATGCAGTAACATTTATATTGTGATGTGGTAAGATATATCTAGTGATGCAGTAAAATAATAGATTGATGTAGTGATGAAGTATATTAATGCAGTAGTATGGTATCATTGGGAAGAATACAATGTATAACATTATGATGAAGTAAATTAAAATTGTGATGCTTAGAGTGTGATAATACTCTAACATTTTGATTCAGTAGTATGATAATACTATGATGTGTAGTATGATGACCTTCTAATGCACATGCACTTGAGCAGCATTGTGATGCAATAGACATTAAGAAATATAATATAAAGGAGAAGTTGAGAACATGCAGGCTTCTCAAAATAATTCAATAATAAATGTCACTAATCTGGAAAACATTACAATATGATGCATACGTTAGTTTTAGGTACATCATACACTCAAAAGTAAACTAGTAGTAACGAAAAATTTTCCTTTGTGTTCTTATTTTCAGCTTATGTTCATGTATCAATATCGAACACCACACTCTCTATTTCTCTTTGACTTTTCTCATTCATATTTCCACTATCTTTATCCGCATAACCTCTTTCATTCCCATATCCTCCTCCTCCTTAGTATTTCTAAAATCGTCTTCATTTCCATCATCGTTCTTGTCCATCGTCTTTCCACCATTTTCATTTATATTTCCACCATTGTAATTTATATGTCCACCATCGTATACATCACTAGCATTTTCATCACCATCTTACAACTAGTTAGATCCCAAGTTGTCTCTTAAAGTCGCTTTCATCTCCTGAATTAAAAAAACAAAAAACAAAAATGGTTACCTTATTGCATCACAATGTATGTTATTAGTGCATTATAGTATAAATTTGTTTCTAACAAATAAGTTTAATTTACTAGTATATAAAATAAGAGTAATGCAGTAGCATATAATTATAATGCAGTTAAATATGTAATGTATTATGAATTTGTTTATTTCATTGTAGTCTTACATTCTACTGCATCCTATCGCAACTCAATTATATGTAGAATATAAGACTGTTATGCGGTAGATATAACTATAATGAAGTAAAATATAACTATAATGCAGTAAAATTAAATATTGCAATGTAGCAGAATATAAAATAATACTCGAAGTGATTTTGAGTTAAATATTTGACTTTACAGCATATCAAGCATACTATCAGGCACATACAATCATTTTTCCGTAAAACTGGAGAACTGCAATTAACCTAAACAATCCCGAAGAACACTAACTTACGTCGTCCGGTTTGAATGAAGTATAATTGTACGTTGAGATTAACATATATTTCTTATTCTGTAAAAAAGTAACTACGACGTAGTATAAATTGACTATAATGCTATAGGAAGTTAAATGTGATCCATCAAAAGATCATCTATAATGCAGTAAAAATATTCTTAATAAAACTTACCCTTCTTGTTTACTTGTACACTATATCCATTCAGTAACTTCTTTTTTCTTCTTCATATAAGGATTTGTTTAAGATCACTTTTCTTTGTATTCTCAATTTGTCTTTACTAGTTGTCGTTTTACCTTCTTTAGCTATTTTCTTTCTGAACTGTGGCTTTAGATGTTGCCTTTGTCCCATGTATTTTTAACCTATGAAATATCAGTTTATGTAATATTCATAAAAATACCAAATATACTCTGGTGCAATAGATTTTAAACTGTCATACAATAGAGTGTAAATGTAATGTACTAGAAATAAAACTGTAATGCAGTAAAAAACTATAAATACATTACAAATATGTTTTATTGTATTAAAATCATAGTCTGCTCAAATACTGTTATTTAATATTCTGTTGCATTACAGTTATTTATTTAGTGCATTACAGTTCATATTCTATCACATGTACACTATTAGACATGAAAACACCCTGTGCGTGAGCTACCTAACTTTATGTACCAGATACTAAGAAATTACTACCTCACTGCATTACAATAGGCGCATCATGATACAAAGGCACACACACACATATACACTTTTTGACATGTAAAACACCCTACTGCATTACACAAATAACCAAACATACCAACACTACTACATTACACCTACTGCATGATAGTACAAATCAATGCATTACACAAATAAACAAACATACAAAAACATTAACCCACTACATTACAATTCATTTTCTACCACATCAAAGGCATATGAACAGTAACTATTACCTATTGCATCTCAGTTAATTTTCTACTTCATTAAACACATATTCAACCACAAAACTCATTTTTTTGCAAAAAAAATGTCAACTAACTTTTAACCAGTATCATAAATATGAACACGAACAATAACCAAATGCATCTCGGTACTTTTTAGCACATTACACGCATAATCAAGCATAAAACAATCAAGTTTCGTAATATCAGAGTAACTTACTACAGTAACTTACTACATTACAGTTTTACTTCTTGTGCATTAGAATGTAAAAGTAATGCACCGCGTTTATTAAATCTCATTTAGACAGTATATCAAACACCTTATATGCATCGATCACAAACACATACTTACAAGCAATCTTTACATGTTTTCTATCCTACTGCAACATCGACCACCGTTACTATCATCTGCCCAACATCAATGTCTCTTCTCGGATCAGTGTACCGCCTTCGATTACAATAACCATCAATGACACCATCGTCGATGATGTCACAATCACCATTTTCGATCACCAAAATACTGTTCTGTTTTATTGATGAATGAAATTTGATTGATTTAACACATTTGATTCGTTATATTTGTTAGGTTTTAGTGTGTATGAAATTGATATGTGGGTGAGATTTGTTAGGTCTAGTGTGTGTGTGTTTTGTTAACAGAGAGAGACAATCGAGTTTTATTTTTTTAGATTTTATATTAATGACCCTTAAGTTTGACAAATTTGCATATTTGGCACCCTGTTTTTTTGAATTGTTTTAGAATTTTGATTGATTTGATCCAAGGGCTAGGATTTTCATCCTACCCTTTTTATTATAAAATCTTTTTTATGATAACCCCACCCTATATATATATATATACATATATATATATATATATATATATATATATATATATATATATATATATATATATATATATATATATATATATATATATATATATATATATATATATATATATATATATATATATATATATATATATATATATATATATATATATATATATATATATATATATATATATATATATACACGTATATATATATATATATATATATATATATATATATATATATATATATATATATATATATATATATATATATATATATATATATATATATATATATATATATATATATATCTTTATATTATATATAGGTATAATTATGATTTAAAACCACACTTTTTAATCCAGTCATATCTCAGTCACATCTTTTAGCCAATAGTATTTTAGAATATCCTAAAAAATCTCCAAATTCCCTGAAATTTTGGTTTGAAATCGCAGTTTATTCAAATTCGTGTTTTGAAAACGCAGTTTTGAAAACTACGTTTTGGAGCCGCGTTTTAATGTTCTAGACCGGTCCGGTTCATGTCTGGGCCAAGCATGGTCTGTACCGGTCCGAACAAATCTGGGCTGAGTCGGATCAGTACTTGTAACACCCCCAATTTCATGTCATAGCAGCGGAAGGGTCATTGGGTGTTACTATCATGGTTCAACCTCAATATCATAGAAAACGCCTCAAAATGAGTCGTTTTAACAAAACATACGTCCATTCATTTGTTTAAAGATAAAACAGTTTACACACGGTCCCAAATAGTTTTAAGTTTACACAACCAACCAAATAAGAAAAGTTTCATAGAATAGACATAGTTTAGAAAAAGCGGGCCAAAACATTTTAATTTAGCAAGCTGCGTGAAACCGCCTTCCTTGAGTGCCTTCTTCATGGACCTGAGATAAAACATGCTATAAAGTCAACAAAAATGTTGAGTGAATCTATAGAGTTTAAATTTAAATAAATGAACACAAGTATTCTGAATAAACCTTCCGTAGTTGACAATCATGTGGATCAGACATAATTATCGTTGTTATTTCATAAGTCTCGTGAAATTGAACGTTAACATATATTATTTCAGCCCAACACACCTAGCCAAGTGCGTATATTTCTCTTATACAATTGCATCCGATGTTTCATTACTGGTGCATCACAACACCACGCGATAGCTAGTCGCGACCGGACTGGGCGTCACCCCGATAGATCTATCCATAGTATTAGCGTTCTTTCGATTAACAATTCACGATTCATGGGTCTTTAAGGCTAAACAAACTTATATAACAACTTTCATCTAAGCATACAATCGGGTCCTTTGTGTTCAATTTTAAAAGAATGAGGGTTTACCACAACTTCTCGTTGTACCCTACATTTATATAATGTTTTTCCAATAATAAGGGTTTCCACAACTTCTCGTCGTACCCCTCTTATTTTAATAAAACAAGCATGTTATCCCCCTCGCGGGTTTTATAAAACAAGTAAACATGTAAAGCGAGGCTATAGACTCACCTTGGTACGATAGTAGAGACGTGACGATCGCCGACGATTTGTGATGCCCTTTTAAACACGAAGACCGCAACCTACCAAATAAGGCGCGTTCGTTAATAAACGACTCAAGTATATTTAATACTTAAATAATATGAAAGTCAATTTCAAATGACCATGAAAATCCCGAAAAATAACAAAAATATAAGTGTACTTCTATACCCTTTTATTCAACACTTATTCATTTAAATTACTTGCACCCTCGACATTGACCCGTCATAAGACGCCAAGTCAACGCAAGTCAAACCATCATTTACACTTCCCTCGGACCAGTAGCTAAGTCATTTATGTAATGACTTAACACTTGAGTAAGTCACCATATCCAATAGTGAATACTCAACTCACGCCACACAAGTATTGAACTACGTGTCCAAAATACCACTCAGCATGTACACTCCAAATGTACACACCAATCTAACCTATCTAGACATGTCCGATTTCGACGAAACTTGGTGACAAACTCACACATAATATGAATAAGACTCAGTTTAAATTTCGTTCAAAAATATTACTTCTAAGACCTTCTGCCCGACACACCTTCGTGTTACAAAAACCGGACAGTTTTGCGTCTTCGACTTGTAAAACCATTTTGACTTATTTAAACAATTCCGTTTGCAAAACCGACACTCGGGTTTGAAAATAGACTCATGACCTGAGGTTTATCAACTTACAACAGCCCTTGAATATTTTTAAAACTCATTTTATAGTCCCCGAGATTCGTTCCAAATATCGACAACAATTTTCGGATTGTGCCGATACCCGTCTCCCGGTACACAAATACTAAAAGTAGCATAACTTTTCGCTCGTAATGAGTTAGAAGCTCTACTTTAGCTCAAATCGAAGCTAACGAAATACTCTACGACCCTATCTTATTAGTTTAACAAGTTTACCACAGTAACAATTTCAAAAACGGACTTAAAGTTACTGCCCAAAATAGCCTATCTAAAAATCATACCAAATCAAATTTTCAACCCATTCCAACAATTCCTATAGTCCTAATATGATCCTAATATCATAAAAACACATCTAATTAACTCATAACACCCTCAAATTTAATCTTACAAAAATTAAATATATAAAAATCTTGCATGCAACCAAAACCCACTATGAATATAATAATATTAA
Organism: Glebionis coronaria; assembly: GCA_025667525.1. Taxonomy (NCBI): domain Eukaryota; kingdom Viridiplantae; phylum Streptophyta; class Magnoliopsida; order Asterales; family Asteraceae; genus Glebionis; species Glebionis coronaria. Next base: position 67,657 of record JANFOE010002151.1, read on the forward strand.
CACCATATATCACCATAAAAATGGATCAAACATGGTGTTCATCATCAAAAATTGAAATAAAAATTTTGTGAATGCATGTAGAAGAAAATTATACCAATAGAAAGCTCTTGAAATTTCTAGGATGGGTCTTGTTTTAGTTTTTGAAGATTCAAGCTAGAAAATCAATAATTTGGGTGGATTGGGGTTGAGGGTTGGACGGCAAAATGGGGAGGAGGAGAGAGAGATGTGTGTTTTTGATGAAAATGAATTTTAAATAAAGAAATTGGTAGTGGAATTTGTTTAAATAGTGGGGTGAGGGTAATTTTTGCCAAATTTGCATTCTTTTGGTCCCAAAGTGCAAGTAATTAGTTTACAAGGTAGAAAATGTAAATTGTACATTTTAAAAATATTTACGGGGCTCGGGTTTCGTAACAATACTTTTCGTAAGTTAAAACGCTTCATAAAAATAATAATAAAGCTTCGACACGACTTAAAACGTAATTAAATCGAAAACGTCGAAAATATACAATATCGAGACAATCGATAATAAAACGTAAATTTTTGGGCATCCGTCGGTATCGCGATCACTACTAGTTATCGTCATTCGTTAAAACGTAAAATACGAGAAATAAAGATTAAATATAATAAAATTATTTTCATGATTATTTGAGAATATAATATCGATACCTAACATATTCCTTGTCGGTTTTTCATCTAATCGACATTCTTACGCTAGTTTCAAGTCATAACCTTCTCGGTTAGTCGATAAATTAAAATTCTCATTAAAGTAAACACGTAATACGTAATAGTCGAGATTAAAATAACGACCTGAAATTGACGGGTTGTCACATCATCCCCACCAAATTAGGATCTTCGCCCTCGAAGATCAACTTGCGTTCTTGCCAGATCGCTTGTTGAAATCAAAGAGATGAGGGTAATTCTTCCACATTTGGTCTTCTCGTTCCCAAGTAAACTCCGGTCCTCTTCGAGAGTTCCATCGAACTTTGACGATAGGTATTCGGCTTTGCTTCAGTTGCTTGACCTCGCGATCCATGATCTCGACCGGTTCTTCAATAAAATGCAACTTCTTATCAACCTTAACCTCGTCTAACGGTATAACGAGTTCTTCATCGGATAAACACTTCTTCAGATTCGACACGTGAAAAGTGTTATGAATCCCATACAGTTCTTGTGGTAGTTCGAGTTGGTATGCCACAGGTCCTACTCTAGATGTAACCTTGAATGGTCCGATATAACGAGGACTTAACTTCCCACGTTTTCCAAATCGTACAACACCTTTCCATGGTGATACCTTTAGCATAACCTTATCTCCCACGTTAAACTCCAATGGTTTTCTTCTTACATCCGCATAACTCTTCTGTCGGCTTCGAGCAGACAACAACCTATTCTTAATTTGCACAATCATATCCGTTGTCTCCCTAATCAAATCTGGTCCAGTGAGTTGGGCATCACCAACCTCACTCCAGCTAACGGGTGATCTACATTTCCTCCCATACAGTGCTTCAAAAGGTGCAGCTTTAATACTCGCGTGATAACTGTTATTGTACGAGAATTCGGTCAAATGTAAGTGCTTATCCCAGCTACTTCCAAAGTCTATCACACAAGCACGTAGCATATCCTCCAAAGTTTGGATTGTTCTTTCGCTTTGCCCATCAGTTTGTGGATGATAGGCTGTGCTCATATCCAAATTGGTTCCTAACGACTTTTGAAGTGATCTCCAAAATCCAGAAGCAAAACGACTATCTCTATCGGAAATGATTGAAATAGGAACACCATGCTTGCACACGATTTCCTTTAGATAAATATCGGCGAGTTTCTCCAAACCGAACCTCTCATTGATTGGAATAAAATGAGCGGATTTAGTTAAACGATCGACTATAACCCAAATTGCATCGAACCCAGACGGTGTCCTTGGGAGTTTTGTGATGAAGTCCATCGTAATTCGCTCCCATTTCCAGACTGGAATTTCCGGTTGGACAAGTAATCCTGACGGCTTCTGATATTCAGCTTTCACTTTTGCACATGTTAAGCATTTCGCGACGTATGTTGCAATATCAGCTTTCATATTCGGCCACCAGTATAACTTTTTCAAGTCTTGGTACATTTTGTCCGATCCAGGATGAATAGAATACTTGGACTTATGAGATTCTAACATAATCAAGTCTCTCAGTCCACCATATAATGGTAACCAGATTCGACCTCTCAAACATTTGATACCATCGGGTCGCGTCTCAAATGTTTCACCGTCTCCTCTAAATCTTTCGGCAGCAATATTTTCCTTCTTGCATGCTTCAACCTGTGCGTTCCGAATCTGCTCAGGTAAGTTATTATGAACTGTCACTACTAAAGCACGCACTCGAATCGGTTTCTCCCTTTCCTTTCGACTTAACGCGTCAGCTACCACGTTCGCCTTTCCTGGATGATAACGAATTTCGCAGTCGTAATCACTTAATAGTTCAACCCATCGACGTTGCCTCATATTCAGCTCCTTTTGATCCAGTATGTATTGTAGGCTTTTATGATCAGTGAATACGGTACACTTCGTACCATACAGATAATGTCTCCAAAGTCGCAGAGCAAAAACCACAGCGCCCAATTCCAAGTCATGGGTAGTGTAGTTCTCCTCATTCTTCCTTAATTGTCTAGAGGCATATGCGATCACCTTTTCGCGTTGCATGAGAACAGCACCGTATCCTCTGAGAGATGCATCGCAATAAACAACAAAATCTTCACTTCCTTCAGGTAACGATAAAATCGGCGCACTACAGAGTTTCATCTTCAGGGTTTGGAAAGCTTCTTCTTCATCATCGCCCCACACATACGGTTTATTCTTCTGAGTCAGCTTCGTTAATGGTTTCGATATCAAAGAGAATCCTTCAATAAACCTTCGGTAATATCCAGCCAGACCTAGAAATTGTCGCACTTCAGTTGGAGTAGTCGGAGCATTCCAATTCTTGATGGCTTCGATCTTTGCAGGATCAACATGTACTCCACTTTTATCGACCACGTGTCCGAGAAATTGTACAGAATTAAGCCAAAAATCACACTTTGAGAACTTAGCGTACAACTTTTCGTTCTTCAATAAGTTCAAGATAATCCTTAAGTGTTCGGCATGCTCTTCATTGCTCTTGGAGTAGATTAGAATATCATCTATGAAAACGATCACGAATTTATCAAGATACGGCTTGCAAATGCGATTCATTAAGTCCATGAATACAGCAGGTGCATTAGTCAACCCAAAAGGCATAACCAGAAACTCATAATGACCATAACGAGTTCTAAAAGCCGTAATAGGAATATCTTCCTCACGTATGCGAAGTTGATGGTAACCAGAACGAAGATCAATCTTGGAGAAAACACGAGAACCTTGAAGTTGATCGAATAAATCATCAATTCTTGGAAGCGGATAACGATTCTTGATCGTCAGCTTATTCAGCTCTCGGTAATCAATACACATACGAAACGAACCATCTTTCTTCTTAACGAATAAGACAGGAGCTCCCCAAGGTGACGAACTCGGTCGTATAAAACCTTTATCAGATAGCTCTTGCAATTGCACAGATAACTCCTTCAGCTCGGATGGGGCTAAACGATATGGCGCACGAGCCACGGGTGCAGCACCAGGAATTAGGTCAATTTGGAATTCTACTTGCCTTGGAGGAGGAAGTCCAGGTAAATCTTCCGGAAACACTTCAGGAAAGTCACGGATAACAGGTACATCTTCAGCACGTTTCTCCTTCGATTCTTTCTCCACTACTTTAGCTAGGAATAACTCACAGCCTCTTTCGATATACTTACGAGCCTTAATGCACGAAACGATTTTTAGTCGTGAATTACATTGATCACCTTCGATAAGCATGGTCTTGTCGTCTAAAGGAATCCTAACTTTCTTTTCTCCACACAAGATAGACGCGTTATACTTGGATAACCAATCCATTCCGATAATAATATCAAAACTTCCCAATTCAACAATCATCAAGTCTATCTTAAAAATACGGTTCAAGAGATTTAGAGAACATCCTAGGAGCGCACGATTGGTTCTCACTAATTTACCATCAGCTAGTTCTACCTCATAACTTGCGTCTAATTCGACCGGTTTGATATCAATTAAGGTACTAAAACTTGTAGACACAAAGCTTTTGTCCGCACCAGAATCAAATAAAGCTGTAGCATAACGGTTGTTCAGTAAAAACGTACCAGTGACAACCTTCGGGTTTTGCTTCGCTTCGGCTTCTCCCAACTGATAAGCTTTTCCTTGGTTATCTCCACCACGTGCATTCTTTGGAGGTTGAGGGCATTGGTTCCTCATGTGACCTTTACCTTGGCAGTTATAACACGTCACTCCCTTCTTTCCTTGTCCCCAACAGTCTTCAGTCTTGTGACCTAACTTGTTGCACTTTCCACACTTAGTACATTCACCAGTATGAGACTTCTTGCATCGTTGACATCTGGTTCCTTTATCAGCAGTTGCAGCTTCAGTCATTGCATTAGCGTTGCCCCTCCTTCGGTTTTGATTTCTGTTGTGAGATTGACGGTTATCACCACGATCATCATTGTCGTTTTCAGCTCTTCTTTTGTTGCCTTCAGAAACACCATCAGCCTTGTCTTGGATGATTTGACCCATTAGTTGGTAGGCCATACGAACAGCTTCATCAATATTGGCAGGTTTAGATGAGGTCACATCCCCACGGATGTTGGTCGGTAAGCCTCGAATATACTGCTCTACCTTCAAGTATTCAGGGTTAACCTTGTTGGGACAAAGTAGAGCAAGTTCATGGAATCTGTTGGTGTATCCATCGATGTCAGTACCCTTCAGTCTCAGCTGATATAATTCCTGTTCTAACCTTTGAATAACACTCCTTGGACAAAATTCCTCAGTCATCCATCTTCTTACCTCAGCCCAAGGTGTAGCATACGCAGCATCCATACCCAATGATGCCATTCTTCCATTCCACCAAGTTAATGCTCGCCCTTGAAGAGTAGCAGAGGCAAACATCACTTTATCTCCTTCCTCGCTTCCACTAAATCGAAACACGGATTCAAATCTCTCAAACCATTGCATTAACCCAACAACGCCTTCAGTACCCTTAAACGTTGGAGGTTTACATTTCATGAACGAGGTATAATTGCACTTCTTATTTTCAGGAATTACTGGTCTATCCGCATCACCAGTTCCAGCACCAGCATTGCCAGCTCCAGTAGCGCCAGTTCCAGTAGCGCCAGCTCCAGTAGCGCCAGCTCCAGTAGCGCCAGTTCCAGTGTTGCCAGCTCCAGTATCGCCAGCTCCACCAGATCCACCAGCTCCACCGGATCCACCAGCTCCACCGGATCCACCAGCTCCACCAGATCCACTAGCTCCACCAGATCCACCGGCTCCATTATTCAAGTTTGCCATAAATGCATTCATAGATATCTGAAATTGATCAGCTACTATAGCACGTAACTGAGTCTCAGTCAACTGTTTAGGCGGCATGATCCTGTTACACAATTCACATCAAAATGAGTATTCATTCGACACTTGTGATAACAAAACATGAATAACACAGAATAAGAATAGATAGAACGAAGAATAGAATTTTAGACAAGGAACGAAGATTCACGAGGGATGAGTCAAAAGACAGGGATTTCTATTGTGACAATCAGCGTCGTTTGTAAATCACGTATTAGTATTATAATAATCAAATAATAAACATTTATAAATAAATAAATGTAATCCATTATGCTTCAAGCATAAATAATAATTAAATATGTATAACATATATATATACTTTGCTTGTTCTCGTCCATTGGCAACTCGGAGGTTTCGCTTGCAGATGTTATAGTCAAAAGATTTCAAAAATTTATTTTTGGAAGATCTTTTCGTTCTCTATAACTTGAGCTCTGATGCCAATCTGTAACACCCCCAATTTCATGTCATAGCAGCGGAAGGGTCATTGGGTGTTACTATCATGGTTCAACCTCAATATCATAGAAAACGCCTCAAAATGAGTCGTTTTAACAAAACATACGTCCATTCATTTGTTTAAAGATAAAACAGTTTACACACGGTCCCAAATAGTTTTAAGTTTACACAACCAACCAAATAAGAAAAGTTTCATAGAATAGACATAGTTTAGAAAAAGCGGGCCAAAACATTTTAATTTAGCAAGCTGCGTGAAACCGCCTTCCTTGAGTGCCTTCTTCATGGACCTGAGATAAAACATGCTATAAAGTCAACAAAAATGTTGAGTGAATCTATAGAGTTTAAATTTAAATAAATGAACACAAGTATTCTGAATAAACCTTCCGTAGTTGACAATCATGTGGATCAGACATAATTATCGTTGTTATTTCATAAGTCTCGTGAAATTGAACGTTAACATATATTATTTCAGCCCAACACACCTAGCCAAGTGCGTATATTTCTCTTATACAATTGCATCCGATGTTTCATTACTGGTGCATCACAACACCACGCGATAGCTAGTCGCGACCGGACTGGGCGTCACCCCGATAGATCTATCCATAGTATTAGCGTTCTTTCGATTAACAATTCACGATTCATGGGTCTTTAAGGCTAAACAAACTTATATAACAACTTTCATCTAAGCATACAATCGGGTCCTTTGTGTTCAATTTTAAAAGAATGAGGGTTTACCACAACTTCTCGTTGTACCCTACATTTATATAATGTTTTTCCAATAATAAGGGTTTCCACAACTTCTCGTCGTACCCCTCTTATTTTAATAAAACAAGCATGTTATCCCCCTCGCGGGTTTTATAAAACAAGTAAACATGTAAAGCGAGGCTATAGACTCACCTTGGTACGATAGTAGAGACGTGACGATCGCCGACGATTTGTGATGCCCTTTTAAACACGAAGACCGCAACCTACCAAATAAGGCGCGTTCGTTAATAAACGACTCAAGTATATTTAATACTTAAATAATATGAAAGTCAATTTCAAATGACCATGAAAATCCCGAAAAATAACAAAAATATAAGTGTACTTCTATACCCTTTTATTCAACACTTATTCATTTAAATTACTTGCACCCTCGACATTGACCCGTCATAAGACGCCAAGTCAACGCAAGTCAAACCATCATTTACACTTCCCTCGGACCAGTAGCTAAGTCATTTATGTAATGACTTAACACTTGAGTAAGTCACCATATCCAATAGTGAATACTCAACTCACGCCACACAAGTATTGAACTACGTGTCCAAAATACCACTCAGCATGTACACTCCAAATGTACACACCAATCTAACCTATCTAGACATGTCCGATTTCGACGAAACTTGGTGACAAACTCACACATAATATGAATAAGACTCAGTTTAAATTTCGTTCAAAAATATTACTTCTAAGACCTTCTGCCCGACACACCTTCGTGTTACAAAAACCGGACAGTTTTGCGTCTTCGACTTGTAAAACCATTTTGACTTATTTAAACAATTCCGTTTGCAAAACCGACACTCGGGTTTGAAAATAGACTCATGACCTGAGGTTTATCAACTTACAACAGCCCTTGAATATTTTTAAAACTCATTTTATAGTCCCCGAGATTCGTTCCAAATATCGACAACAATTTTCGGATTGTGCCGATACCCGTCTCCCGGTACACAAATACTAAAAGTAGCATAACTTTTCGCTCGTAATGAGTTAGAAGCTCTACTTTAGCTCAAATCGAAGCTAACGAAATACTCTACGACCCTATCTTATTATTTTAACAAGTTTACCACAGTAACAATTTCAAAAACGGACTTAAAGTTACTGCCCAAAATAGCCTATCTAAAAATCATACCAAATCAAATTTTCAACCCATTCCAACAATTCCTATAGTCCTAATATGATCCTAATATCATAAAAACACATCTAATTAACTCATAACACCCTCAAATTTAATCTTACAAAAATTAAATATATAAAAATCTTGCATGCAACCAAAACCCACTATGAATATAATAATATTAACACCATATATCACCATAAAAATGGATCAAACATGGTGTTCATCATCAAAAATTGAAATAAAAATTTTGTGAATGCATGTAGAAGAAAATTATACCAATAGAAAGCTCTTGAAATTTCTAGGATGGGTCTTGTTTTAGTTTTTGAAGATTCAAGCTAGAAAATCAATAATTTGGGTGGATTGGGGTTGAGGGTTGGACGGCAAAATGGGGAGGAGGAGAGAGAGATGTGTGTTTTTGATGAAAATGAATTTTAAATAAAGAAATTGGTAGTGGAATTTGTTTAAATAGTGGGGTGAGGGTAATTTTTGCCAAATTTGCATTCTTTTGGTCCCAAAGTGCAAGTAATTAGTTTACAAGGTAGAAAATGTAAATTGTACATTTTAAAAATATTTACGGGGCTCGGGTTTCGTAACAATACTTTTCGTAAGTTAAAACGCTTCATAAAAATAATAATAAAGCTTCGACACGACTTAAAACGTAATTAAATCGAAAACGTCGAAAATATACAATATCGAGACAATCAATAATAAAACGTAAATTTTTGGGCATCCGTCGGTATCGCGATCACTACTAGTTATCGTCATTCGTTAAAACGTAAAATACGAGAAATAAAGATTAAATATAATAAAATCATTTTCATGATTATTTGAGAATATAATATCGATACCTAACATATTCCTTGTCGGTTTTTCATCTAATCGACATTCTTACGCTAGTTTCAAGTCATAACCTTCTCGGTTAGTCGATAAATTAAAATTCTCATTAAAGTAAACACGTAATACGTAATAGTCGAGATTAAAATAACGACCTGAAATTGACGGGTTGTCACAGTACTGGTCCGGATCAATTTTTGGCCAAGCCGGGTCAGGGCCGATCTGGTTCCATTTTGGGCCGAGCCGGGTCAGGACCGATCTGGTTCAAGTTTGGGCCGAGTCAGAACTAAACCGGTCTGGTTCAAGTTTGGGCTGAGCCAGGTCTGATCTGAACCGGGTCAGACTTCAGGTCAGGTTTAATTTGAACCGAGTCGAAGGTTTTTTGGACCGGGTTAGACATGAAACGGTTGAAATTAATTAATGACAAAAAGTGCCACTAACAAGATTTGAACCTTAGTCTCCTCCCTCAAAACTTAGCAACACACAGTTTACCAACTGTGCTATGCATAGTTTTAGCTATAACTATGCAAACCTATATATTTAAAGATAGTTTCTTTTGGCTTGTGTTGGGCTTATATAATACATAGCTTTGTCCGACCTATAAAAGATGCATCGGATGGCCCCAATGAAAAATAAAAGTACCTTTGGAATCGTAATCTCGTGCTCTTCTCAATGGTGTGCATGTGATTAAATATAAACTCCGTTTGCATCTCAAAAAACGTGCAAACATCGACAAAACGCATCGAAAATCACCATTTTTAATTCATTTTATATATTTTGTATCTTCAGGACTCAATAAAGTATAAAAACATATTTTTACTTATATTTAGCATATTTAAGTCTTATTGGTCTATTTCGAGGATATTTTGATAATGTTTTTATGTGCGATTTGAGACACATCGCTACAAAATCATACACAACTTCAACAAAGAAATATGTATTCATTCAATAAAATACATTTAATCATAAAACAATATAAAAAATAAAAGATAATTGTATATTTTAAATTATATATAAAACTTATGTTAGAAAAACTTATTTTAACGTAAACTATAACAAAAATATACTAAACATTAAATTACAAATTAAAAAAGACAAAAGAAAATACACAAACCACAACAAAGAACTATTATTCATTCAATAAAACATATCAAATCACAAAACAATATATATATATATATATATAAATATTGTACATTTTAAATTATGTTTTAGCGTAAACTATAAAAAACATGTTTATTTTCTAAATTTTTTATTTTCTATATTTTAGATTAAAAACATGTTTATTTCAAAAAAAAATTCAATATTTTTCAAAAATCATGAAATTTTTAAATTCTAATATTATATAGAATCTAGAATACCCTATATTACCTTTCTATTTCTTTTCCTTAATAAAAATAAAATATTTCGCATATCTATTTCTAACCCTATTTTACATTTTCGTCACTTTTTAACGTTTTTTTTCAAAAAATTTACGTTTCGACAACTTCTCACGTTTTTGTCAGTTTTCTTTACGTTTCTTCGTTTTTCACGTTTTCGCTGTTTTTTTTTTTACTTTTTTTGTCAGTTTTTTATGTCTTCGTCAGATATTTTTATACCTTGGATAGTTTTTCATATTCTTATCAGTTTTTTACGTTTTCGTCATTATTTTTAAGTTTTTTTCTTCGATTTAGTCCGTTTTCATCAGTATTTTTACGTTTACATCAGTTGTTTTACGTTTATCTCAGTGTTTCTATGTTTTCGTCCGATTTTTTATGTTTTTGTCCGAATTTTTAAGTTTTCGGCAATATTTTTTTCCTTTTTCTTCTGATTTTACATTTTTATCCGATTATTTTACATTTCTGTCTGATTTTTCGTTATAATCCGATTTTTATTATGTTTTTATCAGGTGTTCAAGATTTTCAACTCTACTCATGAAAAGAAATCTCTTTCCTCCTCTAGAAATTTAATAGCAGATAATTATGAAAAGTTTTCACAACTAAACAACCCCTTTATTTTTTTAACTTTCGAAATATTTTTAGTAGTTTTCTTTTTAAGTTTCAAAAATTTTTTATTTTCTAAATTTCGGATGAATTTCCGTAGCTCAATAATTATCTAAGTGTAAAGGTTTAGACATGTAAAAATTGCCATTGAATAAAATATTAAACACAAACACTTGCATCGGATAAAATATAGTTAAAGACCCAAAATAACAATTACTACTGTTAAAATTCCGTCATTCCATTATAGGAAAATAACATAACGCCGTTTTTGTGAAATTTGATATTCTTTTTAAGGTTTACCGGAGTGTAAAGGTTGTTGTTTTCATTAATGCATGTTTGTGAGGTTTTGACATGAAATATTTTTATTAATTTCGAAATATTTTTTTTTAAAATTCGGATTTGGTTTTAAGTCTTTTAAAATATCTTTAACATAAGTTTAAGATGTGTTTTCATTAATATAATTTTTTTATCAAGTATTATATAACACAAACAAAATTATTAAAGATTAAATTAGAAAAAGTAAGACTTCAAAAAGTTAAATGACGACAATAAAAATGGGACGGAGATAGTAATGAAAATAAGGAGTAATGTAGTATGGTAGATTTCAGTAGTGGGCACAGGGCAACATTTGAATTTCCAACAACAATATGCTTATGAGAAACTTGTAAATTATGGTCAAAATGAGCGTTCTCATTTGAAAAGAAAAATTGACATTCATGCTAGGTTACTGTATTTGGCTATAGCTTGTTGTTTAAGCCACAAATTTACCGCATAAGTTAGTGCATTGTTCTATTATTGAATACAAAACATGACTTGTTAAAAGGTAAATTTGTTACCAACACACACACACTCACTGTTAAGGGTGTTAGTAGGGTCGGGTTAACAGGAACTCGAATCCGAACCCGATAAGGCTTATCGGGTTGGGTCTAATCGGGTTAAAATTTCTTGTAGGGTCATTTTGACCCGAACCCGATAACCCGCTAATGTTATCGGGTCGGGTTCGGGTTAAAAAAAAATAGTATTATGGGTTTATTGGATCAACTCGACAAGACCCGAAAATTAATATTTTATTTTTTATTCAAACTTTTTTAGAAGCCCAATGCTATTTTGTACACAGTCTGTAATAAGAAAATACACAATATGATTTACTCCTATATCATTATTGATTACAACAAAAAACCCGTCTCTCAATTTATACACTTTTAGCAACTGTGAATGCCTGATATTAAGTATGCAAACACAACCATCACCATGTGAACATTTGAAATTTTAGACAACAAATTAGATGATAGGAAGAGGCTTCTTTATTTTTTCTAAAAAAGATGGAGCAATCAAAATTATGTTTGTAATCTGAACAGACCTTGGTTGCAAAGTAGAAGTTTCTTCATTGACGTCACATGAGATACCAAATACGCCAGGCCAACCAGGATTCTTGATAGATTGGTGAATAATTTTACTTTATTAAACGCACCCAATTTTTCTGAATCTGTTGTGCAGCAGATAGCTCTTTGAACTCATTCGCTGATCCACCAAATGCTTCTTGATCATCCACCTTAAAAAAAGGTATGCCGAGTCAGGTCAGTCAATGAAGCAATTGATTCTTTTTTTAATATAATATTGAGCCTCAATGCATGTCTGCCCACTTGATATGCAAGAAAATGACAAATTGCAAATTCAACGAACTCTGACCATGTCAGCGTCACTCATATGTTTATACGTCACTTACATAGTGTCAATTTTGAATTGGGCCTCAATGATAGAAATATGATTATAGTAATTTAGTCAAAACGCCCCTAAATACGAAATTTGATTATAAATGACCTTTGCGACTGGAAGTGTCAGGTAAGCCGTAAACTCGTAGTCTTTTCTTGATAACTATACGCATAGGAAATTGAACACGCAAAAATGAAATAAAAAATATAATCCGGACAATATTAGTGGAGCATGGACCAACAGTTAAACTGATTAGTAAAATGTATGCATATATAGAGTTCATGAAAATCGACAAACTTACACTAATTTAGAAGTAAGAAGCCAATTACAGAAGAATGGACATACACTTATGCTAGATGCAATCTGATTTAAGGTGTTTGCCATCTGGAAGAGTTGTGGTTTGATCCTTAGCTCATTAGAGAATGGGTGATTGTGCAGGCATCCAACTATAAAACAAAAAAGTCTACGCTAAAAAACAACATATAAGTGTGTTGGTGAAATTCTTTACTTCCTATTCGCCACACAAAGAACTCAAAAAACATAAGTTCATCTAGATAATTAACTATTTTGTTAATTGGGAGTTTGTGACAAACTAACCTCACATGCATTACATGTGAGTTTTCTCTTTTTCTAATAGTTAAACTGTTCCAATATTTTTCAACATCCATCAGGTCAGCCACGGTTAGAAAATTAATTTTCTCTAATTCACGCAAATCAAGAGTCGATTCACGTTCTGCTTGTGATGCTTGTTCTTAATTCCAGATGCGAAACAAACTGCAAGGAAAAAAACACTTACCAAGAGATGCTTTTCTTGGTATGTGTGTGGTTATCTCCATTTAATTTCTTTATAAGCCTGCTCGATTCTCAGACTTCTTTAAATCATTTTTCTTTCCAAAAGATACAAAATTTAAAACATATTAGCTCAATTCAAGATACATACTACAGATATAAACACGATGTTCTTCCATGATGTCTCGTCTTGCATATTAGTCACTTCAGGCTCTTTAGCATCACATGCATACCTATCATTTTAATGAATATGGAAAATTAATTTTTATGAACGTCAAGGGTCACAAAGGTTAAAAGATCGAAAATGCATAAGTATAATCAGTTAGTATTACTTGTAAATGTCTTTGCTAAGATGAGTATGCAAACGAAGAGAATCAGGATAGTGAAACATGTATTTGCAATCGCATAACCATGAACAGTCGCATGATGTTGTGCATAAATTTACAACTCAGGTTGCGTATAGGAACAAACCACAGTTGGAAGATTAATTTCTCTAATTCACGCAAAACCAAGAGCCAATTCATGATATCTCAATTCAAGATACATAATACAAATATAATGCACTATAAGAAATCATCAATTATCATTACGTTTTTGAAAGCAAAAAACCATGCGAAAAAGGGTACAACACAAATGTATTGAACTCAGAGATAAAAGAGTTACCGTGTATCAAAGGTGGGGTTGGAAAACGAATTTCACTGGCACACCAGATGTAGCTGATATTGGTTCCAAATGACGCAAGGCTCTATTAGAGTCTCGTCTTTACACTCCTTAATCGACATATCAGTAAAAGAGTCAACGTTAGTATCAATCAAATTGCCAAATTGCGCCTCCGTCGTGATAGACGCCTCCAATTGTGCCGCGATTACAGGTCTCTCAACCAAATACATGTGTTAATTTTCATTGAAAGCCTCTGTTGATTGCATCTTACCCCGCTTCATCATTTCTCGGGCATTCTTTGATAGGTTTTGACTTACATTTTAAGCCTCTGTTTCCATCTCACATAGACATTATTTAGCAGACTTCTCAATAATCTTTCAATTATTTCAAAGCAAAGATATATCACAAGCAACACAAAGGAACTTTAAGCTATCAAGGACATGTTTTTCTTGTTCACAAACATAAGCAACTAACCTGTCCTCGAGCTTGTTCCAAATTGTTTTTTGGAAAATATTTTCACTATCACCTATATCTATTAGTCGATCAATTGCCTAAAGATATAAGAAATGGTCAGAATATGTCTTTCTGAAATATAAAGTAATTGTTTTAGAATGACATAGTATATCACCTCTTGAGCGGACCAGGTTCTGGTCACTGTATAGACATGCCTCTCGACCACCCGATGATAAACCACACATTCAAGTTGTCGAACTCCAGCAAAGGCTTGATAAACAGCAACTTTGTTAGTTAGAGTACAATTTCCTAGTCATTTTACTTAAGTCTTATCTCCTTCTTTGAGCATCCAATCAGGCCCACTTTCAGGTAGCATGTTTCTGATAAGATAGCAGAATCGTATATCGTCTCCATTACACCTTTAGTATCCTAGAGACAATGATGACATAAAAAAATATGTGAGATAACAGTAACTAAATTGAAGTACTTAAATATAGTGTTTTTGTTTACGTTATGTAACTGTCAAAAATTAATCCATTAAGCTTATTAAACCTCAAGTCTCTAGAATAAAAGGTGACTGATAAATCATTCCCCTCTTTTGAGACTAAGCAAATTACTCATTACGTAATGTCTGATACTAAGAAATTTACATTATATTAATAAAGTAATTAAGGAAAGTTAAATACATATTACTTACAACACTTTCAGGCCATCTGAGAGATATTTATGTTTCCTCTTGTTCAATTAGTTGCTTGACACGTTGCGTCTTTCAGCATTAAATTTGGTTAACGCTTCAAGAAATCATCTATCTTTGGCCTATTATTTTGCAGCCAACCAACAACTATTTCTGTCGTCTTCATAATATCTGGAATCTTCACTTTTTGTCGACTGTAAAACATTCAAACACCAAAAAAAAACTTCTTTAGAAAGGTTCTAAAACATCCAAACACAATTACAGAGAATTTAAAAATAACGAATGGTAACCTTGCAGCAAACTGGTTTGAAACGCAAATCACATAATGTAGTTTGTACACATGTTGTATCTACTCTAGCAAAAGATTTTCCATTCTCAAGAGGAGCATCTAGTGCGTGTATATTTTGATCAAAATCTTTCTGAAATAAAAAATGAAATCAAAAGACGTCAAAAAATTAGCAAATGGAATTAGGAGCCAACCTTACACCTTTATAATAACAACATACAATAAATTAATGATTGAAAAAATCAGAGGATTTATCAGATGGATAAGTGGAGACAGTGGGTGACACGATAGTAACTGAACATATGTTTCTGAAAAATCGGATTTTTGGAGTTTTAGACCACATATATCAAGATGGAAACAGGCATGTGGGTGGGTTTGTCCTATACGAACCATAAGTAATTGTATTAATTCTTTCATAACATGATTATTAGATTGTATTCTCGGAAAAATCTGAGCTAAAACCACCACGGCCCAAAGACACAAATGCAAACTTCCATTGATACATTCATTAGTAGAATGGGTGAGTGTGCGGGTCTCCAACTATAAAAAAAGGTCTACGTTAAAAAACAATTGCATTTTTTGACATATTGAATTCTATTCCCATAATCCAAAATCTTGCAATAAATTAGGGGCCATTTTACATGTATGTCCATTAAAAACGCTCAAAGATGGCTACTCACTTTCCAAACACTCTAAATTGACCTCATAATAAACTTGATTAAACATTTAACTATACTAAATTCAGATCTAAAACAATACCCATACCGCAAATCTACAAGTTGACATTAAAAACCAGCAAAAGTGTTTGTTAATATATTTTGCCACTTACAAAATAATGAAAGAAAGTATTACTTGACATAGGATGCGTAGTACAATTGATTGTAAATCAAAGATAGAAGAAACCTCCTACAGTTTAAAGGCGCAGTGGCCTCTTCCTCTACATCAAGTGCCATGTGAGCCTACAATAACAAAAACATGCTATGATCCACCATTAAGACAAACAGTGAAAATCAATCATAAATTATACAAAGATTGTACCATATCTTATCTCAATAATGTAAAAGCAATTTCTATCAAGTCATCGCTCCTGGGTGTTGACGGATCTGCGGACGCACCCCCTACACTTGGTGAGTAAACTTATACATTGTTTCTACTATGTTTTCCAATCTGTACAATCTTTATTTAAGAAATACGAAGATATTTAACTTCCACAATGCAAAAAAACCGAACTTGCAGTCACTTTTTTTATTTGCGGTAACATTTGATAATAGATTCCTTGAACGCGCTCATCCGCTACACCAGTTGCAGGGTCCATGATCCTAAACAAAGTTTTTTCAATTACATTGGCTATATTACACATTAATAGATAGTATCTGCACTTCTTGATACACAAGTTTGTGCCGATAAAGATACTATGATATTAGGGGTGAAGATCATAGTGGTAGGGGGTGAAGGTTTTGGTTTTGGAGCAGCTGCTTGGCGTTTTAATTATGTTTGAGGAGTTCAAGCATCTTCTCATCTAGCACAAGCATAATCGAATAACCCTCGTCAAGAATAATACCCAATCTATGTTTCTCTTTAGGGGACGGGTGTGTGATTAGTGGTACCAAATTGCTTGAAAGACCATGTATTGGCATAGAGGAAAGTGATTCATGTCGATTCGGTGCAGCTATACATTCACATTCAATCACCTTCACTCTTCTCAAAATCTCTTAAGAGAAGAAAGATCTACGCTACGAAAAGGAGCGAGCGGGGAGAACATAAAGAGCTTACTCACTTTATAACAAAGAAAAATATAACATTAATCACTCTAACAAAGAGCTTCTCAAACTTTGTCGAAATTTAACTTACATGATTTAAGAAATATGTCGGATTCATTCAAGCATATTTCCTATCAGCAACAAAAGTAATAAAAGATTGACAATGTTGAGACTTACTACATAAAACCTAATGTTAATCTATCAATTCATCCTTTAAATAAACAAAAAACAAACCCAAGGTATGATAAAGTTTGATTAGTACCTGAATCATATCAGCGGATCATTCAGAGTCGCCACAGATGGTTGGGATAGTTCTTTATCTACACAATCTGCAAAAATAACAAAAACCCACATCAATTAACAATAAACCAATACCTAATTATTTCACGCAACAA
>JANFOE010002151.1:90000-96529 GCA_025667525.1 Glebionis coronaria
TCGCACACCCAGAGGAAAAGAAGGTATGGTCAATCGAACCCTATATAAAAAAAAACACATACAATCACACACCCTGGTCCATCGATTTTCTTTTTTATTAATTCTGATATGAATAATTAATTCTGATATTAATGATTCGTATTGTGATCCAGTAGCTGGATGAAAATACAGTAGGTTTAAGGATGAAGGACAACATCATTGTTAACTTAGCCAAGGTAAGATTTTTTTGGAACTCAGTTTTGAAGTTTAGATATCTTTTGTGATTTGTTTTATCATCTTAAATTCATGAATGAAAGTTTTTTCTTTTGTTTTCTTATACTTAGTAAACTGATTCATTGTGTTGTTGATTGGATATACAGCATGCAGCTAGCACTATGAGGAACTTAGTACCCTTTTTCTTAAGGTAATTCATATACATTGGATTTGGTTGTGATTAAGACACGAAACCAGTAAACATAAAAGCAGATCTAATTAAATTGAAGCTATTCCATGTTTTTGCAGGGGTAAACAAAGATACTTATGGCCAGAATAATTCTGTGTTTGATTTCATGCTTTAGTTAGGGCTGCTTTATGTTTTTGATTATGTTTTATGATGCATTGAACATAAATATTGATTGCAGGTTGAGCAAAAGATACAAAAACTAGATTTTTACCACATTCTTCAATGTATCAATTTTTCAGGACTATTCATATTATTAGATTAATGTAAATTAAGGAATTTTAGATGAATGATATTAGTTTGAAGGTACAATCCATATTGATGACCCTTTATTTGTTCTTGAAGGTTGGATAAGATATAACAAAATCTTTCAAATCCTCATGACAGCAAAACATGTTGTCTTGGCCAGAAACATATGCATCTCTAATTCTAATTACTATATGCACAAAAGCAGCCAAAAGGAAACAAGACATTGAATCATTGTGTTTCAGGCAAAGTTTGATGATTATTTTTAGAAGACTGTCAGTAAGAGGTCAGAAATATACCATCCATACATGCTCACTTTTTAGTTCCTCAGTTTCGCGTACATATTTTGGCTCATGGTATTACTTATAAATCACTAAAATAGTTAGTTGCATACTCCCAGTTTTGTTACTCTTGCATACTCTCAGATTTGTTAATTTGTTTGCCCACCAATTAAACATTGTTGTTTTTGAGATTGATATTAAATCGCTTGCTTTTTTTCACCTTTTGTGATTTTATATAGAAAAAGTATTTCATTTAATCTATATAGGTTTTTCATGGCACTGATATATTGAAAACAACAGTTATATAGGCCATTTATTTATCTTTTGAAGCTTCTTTATTGTACCGTCATTGTTCTACAACATGGCACATCGTGTAATCTTAGATTGCAACTCCAGCTGAGCATCTATTAGCAATGACGTGACATGATTTTATTTTGTGCTGTAGATGGTCTTGATGTATTTGAAAGTTGGGTTCAAGAGCTAATTAGCAACGTCAAGGTCAGCTATGAACCAACGGTAGAGGTCAAACCAGGTCTCACCCCGTTTGGAGTGCAGAGAAATTTTTTTATCATATAGAGGTCGTCAAAGATGTCAATATGCTGATTTATCATGGACGTTTTCATGTCTCTAGAAATCTATTTGTTTGCTGTTACTATGTAATAAGCCGATATCACCTTGAGGTTAGGTGATGAATACATTATCTTGGAGCAACTTTATATGTTCAGAGAGCAGAGGAAATGGTTGTTGGCACGTCTCTTCTGATGTTCATAAAAATTGAATGTGTTTTGTTCCCTCAACAGGTATTCATTTATGCTATGCTTTCTCTCTGATTACATAATGTTGTTGATTAGTTTTGATTACATAATGTTCCACAAATAGGAATTGATTAGTTTTGTTAAAGAGAAGGTGAAACCTGTGTTTTTATCATGTCAATACGTTTGAGCTGCGTCCACAGAAACAACCTTTAAAACCGTCTTCAAGAAGTACATGTTTAAGGGAGACATGGAGTATCAAGTAGATAAATAGTTTAGTGAGATGGGCCAAGAGTGTTGGGATGCTTTTTCATAGGACTCGTTATTTATATGTGCTGAATTTTCGCTTAATTCTGTTTTTATTAAAGTATTTAAACTTCAAATAAATAGTTGTTGCTTCTTTGATACAGTATTAATCCTCATTTAGTTTATTGGGCAAAGCATAGCAGACACATTCCACAAAATACAAGTGTAAAATAATCACTCATAAAAGCATAAAGCCTTTTGACACGTATTTTGTGATGTCGTACACTTGATTTTGTGATGTCGTTTGACTTCCACCCAAATAAAGATGATCTAATATGTTCGTGTGACGGGGATGGGGAGACACCGTACTGGAGCATAAATAATGGTCGCAACTTTTTATCTCTTTAGTTGCAGAGAATATTAGAATCAATCCTATCCACTTTTGATTTGGTTTATCAGGAGGTCATCACTTAGAAATACAACGACATATAAGAAGCACAAGATATTTTCATTTAAGAATACTTCTCAGCCCCTCTCTTCTATTCGGAGCGGTTCGGGCTGTGTAATACCTTCATCTGTTTATGTATTAGAAAAAGCAAGGGCATTAAGACCCATAATAATCTGGATCCTACTTTCTTGAATTAGTTACACTCATAAACTAATTGCTCGCTTTTTTTTTATGTTGTTTTTTCTTTAAATCAACAGTTTTGATGATTTGTTAATGGCCATGAAGCAAAGTAAAAGAAAAGTATACGACAAAAGCGCACGAAGGTACGTATGTTTCAATATGTTGTACATATTTAAATGGAATATCTACGCGTGTTTGAGCATGCCTTTGTGACTAATAAGGTTTAAATATGTTGATCCTTCTGCAGGTACCTGCTCAAATCTAAAAATGAAACTACTGCGAGGTCATGAAATAAAGGTGTAGATTGACCTTAAGTACTGGAGATATTTGGGTCAATATAAGATGCTTGGAGAGCATTTTCGGTCATTTGGCTCCCCAATCAGTTCATGTTTGGTGAGTCCTAACAAAATCTGTGAATCCATTCCAGGGTAAGCCATATTGCGGAAGCTGCTACAACGGTTTCTAAAAGTGGCGAGAGATTCATATTCCCATGTTTACCATACATCATCTATGGTGAATTGATGGTGCATCCGTTTGTGCCATTGTTCATATAAGATTTTCCACCACAACAATCTGCTGATAGTGAGATCGATTGCAATTTAGTCGAAGAGACATCATAGAACAAGTTATTATTATTACTCCGTATTATTTTTTTGATTCAGTTTTATATTCAAAAGAAATGAACTCTGGTCGTCGGAAATTTGGTCAAGCGGGCTCAAGTTTGACTCTTCACTTGTGACACATAGTGTAGTAACCAGATTTGATGCTTCTTTAGGGTGAGATGACACTCCTTTAAATAGATTTTCATTGGCTAGGCAAATTATATGTAGATGTCTTTCAGGGTCATCCAGAGGAAAACACATGATCCTTAAGAGCCTACGCTAAAGCCGGTGCAAATGGGCATCTCCGCGTGAACCACATTTTAGCTCCTTAATCGAATTTTTGGTGCTTGCGAGGCTGTTGACATTATTCATCTCAGATGCAAATTCAGAAAAAAAAATGGCTCTGACATGTGACAACCCTTTAAAAGCCCTCAAAGACTGATAAACTTTGGCCGAACATGAGCAACAAATGGCTAAGATTGTTGCTGATGGTACTGGTCATGATATGGTTGATAGGGGGTCTTGATGCCTTCACCATGATCATCAGCTAGATGGGGAGCGTTTATGGGTGGTTGGTTCATCATAGGATTGGGAGAGTGTAACATATTAACAGAAGCTGTAGGAAACAGTGGTTGGTTATGCATGCCACCAGGTGGGCGCACAACTAACCATAATTTGCACCGATAATAAACACGTTCGTCACCACCAAGCAAGAAACTATAAGCGGGATTATATTTTAGCTTTTCACAGATCATAGCTTCAAACCCAGGCCCAATTTTCACTGCATACTCAACAAGTTTTCAATACAGTTTTCTTTTCCAGTGTCCGAAGGTGGAGGTGTTGTCTAGGGTCCCAAGGTGGAGGGGCAGGGTGGTGTGTTCCATCGTATGGGCCATGAAATGGAGAAGCGCCAATATACAGTTGGGTTTCTACTCAATTCACCAGTGAAAGTGACTTCTTCTTCTGGCTATGGACTGCACTTGTGCTTGAGCGGTTGGATATTAGCTTGGTTGATCCGTCTGGTCAAGGGTTAGGATTTAGTTATGTTCGCACTGCTCCTAAGGTAGTGCCGAAACCAATAGCAAAGAAAAAAGTTCCAATCATTCGACGTAACCTTACAATGAAAGGAACAAATGTTGATCTTCGTTGATTAAGCAATGAAGTAGCACGTGAGGTTTGTTACTTATTCTTAGAGGTAATAGCTCATTATTCTTGATTTTTTTCTTCAGTATTTTTATCTTCATTAGCCGAACAAAATCGATTCCTCTTTTTATCATAGATTTTGATCTTCATTTTGCTGAGTCTGATATGTGGTTGCCTACTCTCAACTGCTCGTTAAATATATTCTTTAATTAGACGTTTCTAGCGAGATATGAAATTCCACTTCCTGTCTGAACATATCAATGGGTTTATTGAAAACTAATACTATTTTTCAATATTGACAAGATGTGTTATATTACTACTACCCAAGGCCGTTGCGACAAGCTATTTTCGTTGATGCTTCTTTTGTTGTAAAAAGATCAGGTATGATACATGTTAAAAGAAGAGATTTAGAAGTTAGGAATAGAAGCACAAAATAAGGTAGTGCAAGTGAACGAAAGCTGCATTGAACCAAATGGAAGAATCACATGAAATTTTAAAGCTGAAGCAGAAAAAAGTGAAGAAATCTTTAGAAGATGCAGTGGTCTCAAAGAACATGTAAATGAGCTTCAAGATGGTTATAATTTAAAGGAAAAGAAGCAGAAGTTGCTGCTACATCACAAGAAGAAGCTCTTTCTTCATCATTATCTGAAATTTCAAAATTAAGGGAAGAAATGTACCCTTACATGTCTCAAATCAAGAGTTTAGAGTCACAAGTGTCAACCTTAGTTTTCAGGTAAATTTTTGGCAAGTTTATTATTGTAGCTCATGAATAGTAGCCACTTAATCCTTAAGTAATTTTTTTGGCAGCGAAGCTCAGAACAGAATTAGATTAACTTGGTCTTTATATTATGCACCAATAAGAATATATTTTTGGTCATTATATTATGCACCTATAAGAATAAATTTTCTTTTAGTTTTTCAATGAGACTTTTAGGTCATGTTTGTTTTTCCAAAACAAGTATGAAAAGCCTCTGATCTCTGATTTCGGTCAGAGATTACTTTATTTTGACTGTTTTTGTTTAGTGATCAGATGTAAAAAAAATCTGAATGATCTCTTTTTTTGTTTAGAGGTTGGATATCCTCTTATTTACCTCTGAAATTACTGGTATATAAACAAATATCAAACCTTAATCAAGTGATATCACACATCTTGATTTGCTACTCATGATCTTATATCTGCTACTCCATGCTTCATCATGACTGCTGCTCCATCTCTACATAGGTCTTCAACTTAATGTTCTTATCCAAAATTTGATTTTTTCAACACTGACTTCAATAGATCTTTCTGGTTATCGACATGTTACACTGCCTTTCCATAATATTGAATCTTTAAGTTTGATTCATCATGTTTGTCGAAATCCTTACTAAAAAAAACGTTTGCTTCATCGTGAATTTCGGTTGATACTTTAGTAGTTTAGCTGCAATTCTTGACTCTTTGTGTAGTTGTTTTTAACCTCTTGACTTTTTATAGCTACACGCCTACACATGAAAAATAGGGATTAAGTTGTTTTGTTTATCTTATCTTTATGTTTGTAAGTATACAAAAAAAACAAATAGACAATCCCAACTTTTGAGTGTCGTTCATATGTGACATAAAACAAACTTAAATCTACGACAAATTTCAAACATCATCTGACTATGTGAATAAGTTGCTAACAATTAAATATTTAGTAGGATAACTTTTTTTAAGTGATCAGACGTTTTTTAGAAAAACAAACATTATTATATGATTCAAATTTATACATATTTCTCAACTCTTAACATTTAGATATGATATTCACATTCAAACTAAAAATCTTATAAAAAACAAACATCTCACATACTGTCAGACTGTTGTGCAGGTGAGAGATATAAAATATTAATTAACTCTAAAAGATAATTTTAAAATTTTAAAATTAACTCTAAAAAATTGAATATTACTTTTATCATTATGTACTACGCTTTTTAAAACCCATATATATTAAATAATAAAATATGATAAAAAACATAAATATTTTTTTTATGTTGGGTCGCCTTAAGTCACACCTTAAAAACGTTAGAAACTTCGTCTTAACCGCTAAAACGTGTGGCTTAGACATGTCGCCATGCCGCGTCTCACAAAATTATAACTTTGGTATTGACTAATACCATTTACGCATGGGGGTTGATATTCTTTTCATGAGATGATTGGAACTCCCGGTCGAGAGACTTGT